>VMBQ01002366.1:60809-133887 GCA_007657795.1 Dreissena rostriformis
CCCACCAAAAATTTCCATTTACTATAATTTTTTCATTTCTACACGGATTCACTTCAAATTGATACTGAACTTCTCTTATGACATTAGGGTCAATCTCAACTATGCATGGCCCCAATCCCAACCCTGGGGCGCCCCGCCCACATAGGCCACACCCACCAAAAATTTCCATTTACTATAATTTTTTCATTTCTACACGGATTCACTTCAAATTGATACTGAACTTCTCTTATGACATTAGGGTCAATCTCAACTATGCATGGCCCCATAACGAACCCTGGGGCGCCCCGCCCATATAGACCACACCCACCCAAAATTGCCTTTACTATAATTTCTTCATTTCTACACCGATTCACTTCAAATTGATACTGAACTTCTCTTATGACAATACGGTCAATCTCAACTATGCATGGCCCCATTACCAATCCTGGGGCACCCTGCCCACATAGGTCACACCCACCCAAAATTGACTTTACTATAACTTCTTCATTTCGTCACCAATTCACTTCTAATTGATACTTAACTTCTCTATGACAATACGGTCAATCTCGACTATGCATGGCCCCATTACAAACCCTGGGGCACACCTAGGTCAAACATTCGGTGTGGGGATACGCGTCGGCCTCTGCCGCGCCATTTCTAGTTTTAATTTAATGTTTAATGAAATCTCCTATTAGTTGCTATGGTAACAAGAGCTTGTCGAACACAAAATGCCTGCCTTGATGCATTCAGTAACGCTGGGCTGTTAATTTTAAGCTCTTTTTAAGAATGGGACCCGAATTAAGAACTTTCAAGACTGCAAACTCTTTCAACAAAGGGGGCCATAATTTCCTGATCCTAACCCTAGAATTATAGAGTTAAAATCTGGAAACCGCTTTACCCGATCCATGTCACTGTGAACTTGACATCTGGCCAACTAACATGAAAAAAATCAATAATGATAATCTGCTGGCCGTGGTCAACCTCCCTATAAAGTTTCATGATCACAACAGATAGTACGTTTACTAACAATAATTTAAAATAATGCCGGGCAAAAGCTATTACAAACATTATTTACAATTAATGGTTTAGCTATAAATTGCACGATAACGTCAAGTTAACATACCATTATCCAAAACTCAAACAACGACTTCGCGATCAAAACGCCCAGTCGTGGTTTGATGTAATAAACTCACCAAGTAAATTAGATTATTTTTTAAGTTTACCTTCCTAGTTAGCTAATTTGTTGCTTCTTGATAAACGATGTAAACCAAGTTATTTAGTGTTTAGTTATGTACATGTATGTATCAATGTAATTATCTATTTATGATTATTATTTTTTTAGTATTTCATATGTGTGATCATCTGTTTGTATATTTGTTCATTATGTGGCCAAAGGCACGTTTTTGCTGATTCTGCCAATATCAAGTGAAACTGAAACTTATAAATCATATCGACCCATACGTCTTTATTCGTCGTATTGGTGTCCTTCTAACACACTTACACGCAACGATACCACAGGCGCTCGATGGCAATGACTCAATGCTCGACTATCCGTTGTGACTTTTTTTGCGAAAAATGCAGCTGCAGTCGTGATTTTTATTAACCTGTTTATTATAATGCATAAACATACTAAATCAATAAAAATCTTCCGACAAAACGTCTTCTTAAAAAAAAAGATAGTCCGACTATGTATATAGATATTGACAAGGTAAGCCACTCGCATTTTCTCAAGCAACGGCAATACAATATGTTTGGCAATACAATTTTTTTCGATGCCATGAGTGTGAATTCAAAATATTAAAAATCTCTTTCTGAACAGGACCAGAGTTGGAACCCATTAACGGCAGCGGGAAACAATTTTATAATTTGCTTTCCTGTATCAACTGATTTTACACTTGCTGTTTTATTTATAAATTTCAATTAAACGTGTTTCCGTGTGCACTTGTTTTTCGTAGCCAGTAAGACCTGTATTGCTGAGCTGGACCTGAGTTGGAACCACTTACGGCAGCGGGGAGCAGTAGGATTTGCTAAGGGTCTCGATGTAAGTATGCAATATTTGCTAAAGGTTTCGATGTTAGTATCCAATAGCATTCGTAAGCCATTAAATGGGCAGACTTTAAGGCCAAATAGATTTGTTACTTAATATGTCGCTTCTCAACTTACCTGGGGTCTAATACATGTGTTTTGTATGATGGGAAGTACTATTTTCATTTTCCGCAAACATGCATGAGACGCTTTCACTAAACATTTGCAAGTAACCATGTCGTGAGGACGGAAATGTTTGCATACATTCTTTATGTGCATCATTAAAACCAATTTTAAATGTTAATGGCTTTGATGAATAGACTAATGTATATTCTTGTACACGTATTCGAAAGTGAAGCAAGACACTATTTTTAATGCACACGACAACAGAAATACAACCATTGTATAACACATACTGTGACATACATGTTGAAAACACTGTTTTGAGAAGTTCATACAAGTTTAAAGTCATTATGTTTAAACATCTTTGTGAAAGCCAGTTATTATCGCTGGTTAAAATTTAATTCTTACGGAGTATATATCTTAGTGTAGGAACATGGTACATGTACGTGTGATGACAGGTCTAGTCAGTAGGATAAAAACAGTTTGCCGAAGTTCCTTTTAAGTTAAGCTACCTGCGATTTAACTTCAATTATCATAGTCACTATACTAACGTCTTCTTCAATTTCCACGTCAACGCTGCATTCGGATTGTATAATCAGCCCGAGTGATATTTTTTTCATTTCTTCCTAATTTTCCATAAACAACTTGTGAAATGGCGTCATTGTTTCGCAAATCTCAACGAATTTTCTTTTCATTCCTCATAATCGAAATGACGTCATTGTTTGGCTCGAACGTCAATAATTTTTGCATTTCGAAAAATGGAACCGAAATTGTAGTAATATTCATGCTGTATATAAATTCTTTGGAAGTTTCAAAATTACAGATAGTATCGTATCCGTTTCAGTTTTAAGAATTGAATAGAAATTGTCTCCAATCATCGGTGTTTATTTATTTTGTCATTTTAGTTTGATATGAATATATAATTAAAAAAAACAATATTTAGTAGATCTCGACTACAGTAGTTATTAAAAAGTTTTCAATTTTCTAGAATTGCTAGCCTTACTTAAAATATTCAAGAACATTGTTATGCAGGAGCCATAATATGGCCAACTTTGACAAATACATATTCAATAACTCACCTCTTAATTGATGCCACGAAGCGATATTTTGTATGCATTAAAACAATCTTCTACTGTTTGTTTTGCTCTATAAACATAATTTGATGACGTCATATGTGTGTGTATTGTATACGTCATTATGTAGCATTTCTGTAGAATGACTTAATGCAGGTAGATTCAGTGGACCTATACAATAATAAAATAAGCGACACACTGCCCGAAACGATGCTAGTATCAGACTAGATTTGTAACAAATTGACGTAGCATCAACCTTATAAGACATTGAAAATACAATTATAAATTATAAACATGTATCATCAAAGATTTAGAGGTAAATACCTCATTGCTTGAGGGCCAGAAGTGATAATCGGCCCGCAGAGTGAATAATCGTCCCGAAGGCCGCCGGGCCGGATTAAGCACTAGGCTAACAAGGCTGCAGCTTTGGGCTCCCGATTTTTAAGGGGCCTCCAACAGCAGGCTAGTTTTCCAACGTATGATCTTTCTTTATTACGCCATTTAACGACTCTATCGGGATTGCAGTCGACATTTTCTATGTGATTTTACCAGTTTCCCGATATATATCCAATTGTTACCGTTTAGCTCGCTTTTATTAACTATGCTATCAATTTTCTTTCTGTGTTGTATATCCATTCAGAACCATTAGTTTCTCTGTTTATTATACGACTTGCCCGTATGGTCATGACAACGTCTGGAAACGTGTTCTGTTTGCCATGTATGCTGTTTAGCAAACACGTGTTATATATATAATGTAACTGTTAATTGTGTACACATGCACGTTTTCTGATCTTTGTAGTTGCAGTATCAGGTATGATTTTCAATATTAGAAGGGGACCAGAGGGAAGGGGGCCACCGTAACATGTGCAGCTTAATCCGGCCCTGGAAGGCCGTAGGCCTGAGGGCGATTATTCACTCCAGGGTCGATAAGCACTTCTGGCCCTCAAGCAACGATGGTATTAACGTCCTTTATACTTAATCCCCGTTAACTGTACTATTTAACCACGGTACATGTTACATATCATCCTATTTGTTCCTTCACTTAAATATATTCCGAACCAGCTTTCCGTACTTTTGTTTTCATTCATTTGATTACGCAATATATGACGTATACATTGTATGACGTAACTTCTGTGACGGTAAACACCAGTTTAAGCTTGACTCTCTGGATTTTAACAACAATTTGGACGTTTTTATTTATTTAACAGTAGAATATTTATTTTAAAAAGATTCGAACGAATCCAAAACGTATTTCGGATTGTGTGTTTGTAATTTATAATTGGAAACTTTAAGAGAAAGTAAAGAAATCACTCCGAGCAGTCAATCGATTTCGTGAAACGTTTCAAAAAGTGTAGTTTGAAATAAATTAAGATAAAGGGGTTTTGCCCCTAAGAAGAGTATATCTCCTTGGCATGATTCAGCAGTATCTGAATCGCAGGATCTTCCTGTGTCATTTCGGGCGTACGCTGGCTGTCTAGGCACTTTTCTACAAGAAGATGGTCACGTGAAGCACTCTGGCCAGCTTTCTGTTCCATAATGTGCACAATTGCATTTTCCCCATTAAAAAAAGGTTTTTGAGAGCGGTTTCTTATATTGCCCCCCTCCCCAAGTTCATACGTGTATGAAAACATTCCAACATCTGACATACGTTTTTCAGGCAACTACTTTGTGCCGCATCAATGATGACTTTGGCAGCCTTCCAATACAAGGGTTGTTCAAACATCATGAACATGACAATGGTGTGAAGGTTGTGGCAAGGTTGCAAACAGAGGCTCATGTTGACATAATGCACGCTTTGTCCCCATCGTTAATATTAATCATAGGCTAGAATTTGACAAACAACAGCCAAGGGTACTTGCCTTTCTGATGCAAGATACGCATCATTCCCTTCTGATTCGGTGTTACCTGCCTGAAGCTGAAAAATATTAATCTTTTTGTTATAATCCAGAAATCGCGGCAAGTCCAAACTATGGCGTTTCACATAACAATTACCCATTTGAGTCAAAAGTTATGGAGTTGTGGTCCTTTATATTGTGTCGGTGGACGCCATGTTAGATTTCTGTGTAACATAATAAACTAAACTATATGTATGTTTGGCGATCTTAATGTGTTGCTTGCCCATCCAAACCCCCATATAGACACCAAATTCACCAAATGTGAGTGGATAGTTACATAGTTATAATCATTTACAGGTTTTTGCGGCCATCTAGGCGGCCATGTTGGACGCCATGTTGGATATGTGTGTAATATGATAAACTTAAACAATGTCTGATGATCTAAATGTGTTCTTTGCCCCCTAAAACCTATGTAAAGACACCAAAATCATCAAATTTGAGTGGATAGTTACATAGTTATGATCATTAATAGGTTGTGGCGGCCATTTTGGACGCCATGTTAGATTTGTGTGAACTATATTAAACTTAAACAATGCCTGATGATCTTAATGTGTTTTTTGCCCCCTAAAACCTATGTATAAACACCAAAATCATCAAATTTGAGTGGAAAATTACTAAGTTATGATCAATAATAGGTTTTGGCGGCAATCTTGGCCGCCATTTTGGACGCCATGTTGGATTTGTGTGTTCTATATTAAACTTAAACAATTTCTGATGATCTTTATTTATTCTTTGCCCCTTTAAACCTAGTTATAGACACCAAATTCATCAGATTTGATTGGATAGTTACATAGTTATGATCATTAGTAGGTCTTGTCGGCCTTCTTGGCGGCCATCTTGAAACGTTTTTTTTCCGGAGGTCCGATTGTGGTAAACTTTTTATATGTTTTAAAGGACCTTCTACCCTACCAGGATCAGTTAAAATACTTTTTGTAGCAATTTTTTGGGGTCAAAGTGTATATTGACCCTACTATACTGTCACCTCTGCAAACATTCTTATTCAGTCTGTATATTTACTTCAAAATGTTAATTATTGGCCTGTTCTCAGAATTGATTCACCACATATACAGTAATATCTTGCTTTGATCCATGTATGTTAACTGATCTTACTTATAACTTAAGTTGTAACATTGCATCGTAACCATGTTTTCCGCTTTCAGAGCCAAATGAGACTGATGAAGAATATATGGACTTATTGGACGATGAGAAACTTTTAAAGAAGGTATTGTCACCTTGATAGTTACTGTCTACCCACTGTGCAGCCATGCAAATGATGTTCTAAATTATGTTAATTAAAAAGATGGTGATGAAAATTTTAGCTGTCTTTTTCTTGTGTGCAGTAATCAGTTTATCTGTTTTCTTATTAATTGATATTTCAGTAAAGGTCTATCAAACACTTTTGACTGTGAAGTGACATTTGTATTGATGATTAAGTCAAAGCTTTCTTAATGACTAAACACTTCTTCATTGATGCCATAAGGTCAGTTCAGATGTTATACTGTGGCTGTGTGATCTAGGTGATCCAGAAAGGCACAGGCCCCCATGCACAGATGCATGAGAAGGTCACCATCACCTTGATAGCGTCAATCCCAGTCATGGGCATCAAGCTACCATCACAACGACTGACGTTTGTCATTGGTGAGGCAACTGTTGTGGCCGGTAAGAGAAATCTTTCTGCACTCAGTAGTTTTTTAATAAAGAAATCTTAATGGACATTTTTGTGTTTGATTAAAGTTTGTGGACACCCCCAACACATTCAACAGAAGTGATTACAGTCGAAACCCGATGGCTTGGACTCGCCGGAACCAGCAACAAAAGTTCGAGCCATCCGGAATTCCAGCCGACCGATTTGTATTAAACTGCCTGTTCAGCGCAACACTGTTCCAACTGTATTTTGCAAAATTGTTCAGGAAGTAGAAAAAACTAGCTTGTATGTATACTATTTGAGATCTCACAAATATTTTGTATTATATCACTATAAAATATCATTTCAATATGTTATTAATCATAAATGAAATAATATTACAGACTATAAAAGAGATATTAATCATTATTTGAGTTAGAACAGTTTTCCCACTATAAATTGTAGAATGGGGAACTTTTGTTAGGTTCTAAAAAAAGAAGTTATCAAACATAAAAAATTAATAATCATTATCCGAATAATAAAATCAAGGACCAAAACATTAATATATAACAATACTGGGAACATTGTATATCCTTAACAATTTATAACATTGACTTGTTTTTATTGGAAGTTTATAAATCATATACTTAATATTAATTGTGTACATCATATATCTTTTACACTGAATAAGGTGAATTTAGAAAAGACATCATGTTAGTGATTTTCTCAAACAAAACTGTTAATTTCATTTTCTGAATGTTTGTTTTTTATGCCCCCGAAGGTGGGCATATTGTGATCGCACTGTCCGTCTGTATGTCCCTCCGTCTGAAAATCTGTCACACTTTGCGTTTAGGTTTTGAAAAATGTGGAAAAACTCTTTGCGTTTAGGTTTAGAAAAATGTGGAAAAAGGGCGGCATATGTCATTCTATGGTGACAAGCCTTGTTTATATGTTATATTCTATGTATACTTTTAGTATAATAAGAGCTTTTCCATTACTTTTTCATTAACAATGATGGTATTTTTATCAGTTTGAATGTATTTTTATGTGTTCATGCTTGCATTTTTATGATTATTGTATAATAATATAAGTGGTTCAATTGTGTTTAACAATAATTGTAGGTGAAAGATGAGGCAACCTTAAAACATTTCATGTGCCAAGTGAAATGAGGATGTTTCCAATTGTGTAAAAGTCATGGCAATATCTTAGGCGTCATTGGATTCACTATTTACTTATGGCACTACCAGATACATTTAACAGCTTTTACCAGCTAATAACTACAATTTAACACGAATAAAAGAAACAAAACTAGACACTGTCATGTCAGGACTAGGTTGGACCATACATTTGCAATTTGTATCCCCCGCCAAGGCGGAGGGATATAGAATTGGCGTTGTACGTCAGTCCGTCTGTCACAAAACTTATCAGGGTTTTATCTCAGAAACTGTATAAGATATCAACATGAAACTTCATGGGTGTATAGATATCAATGAGAAAAAGTGCCATGCACAAGATTTATAACCATTCACTTTCTTAAATAAGAGTTATTGCCCCTTGTTTTTGTATGATGTTACTTTACAGGGCTATATCTCAGATGTGATACAAGATTTTGACATGAAACTTCATGGGTATGTAGAAATCAATGGGAAGAAGTGCCGTGCACAAGAACCATAACCCTACCCTTTCTTAAATGAGAGTAATTGCCCTTTGTTGTTTTGGAATGATGTATTTTTTCAGGGCTATATCTCAGATACACCACATGATTTCAACATTAAACTTCATGGGTTTATAGATATAAATGAGGAAAATTCCAATGCATACAAACAATAACCCTTCAGTTTTTTTTTTTTTTTTTTTTTTTTTTTTTTTTTTTTTTTNAAGTTATACAATATATCAAGGGATTTGCACCCATCCATAAACAAAACTTATTTGGCGGGGGATATCAATTCAACAAATTTGCTTGTTTAAATGATTTTTTTAAAGGCGCAGTTTCTGACTTATATTTTTTTTAGTTAACTGATAAACTCGTTTAGACGTAAATTTAAATACTTTGTTTACAGGATTACATGTGACTAATTATTCAAGGCTCTTAAATCTTGAAACATGTGTTTGAATTTAAACAATCACCACTTTGTTCTTGCCTCTAAACTCCCAGTATAGAAGATCGAAGAAGAAGAAGATGAAATTGAACAGATAATACAACTTCTAACTTCTACGTGCTTATGAGTTGGAGTCTGAGAAATGCATGCAATAATCTTTAGACGCAGAATTCTATTTCAAGTAGCTTAATAAAGTTGAACCAATATTTTTGGCTAGGTTCATGAATATTAAATGACTGTCAAAGTAATCCAAAGACACGATAACTAAATTTGCACACAATCAAAGATCACTGAATGCGACAACATAACGTAATAACTCCAAGATTCCGCTAAAAAAAAAGTTTACTTTTCGTGACCCGTAATTTTCAGATGTACTGGTTTTCGTCTAAAATAAATGACAGTTTATTTTAAAATTCCATTTTACCACATTTCCGCCCTGTTGCATTTATCTGGTGACACTTCAATTATATGAGTTGTTACAACCGGATTTAGGAAATAAAATAAGGCAGGCAAATGCCTTTAGGAAATGTGTATTACATTTGCCTTATTGGGTAAATAACTATGTGAACCGGTAATAGACAACGGTTTCACCAAACAGCTTGAGTGAACCATATTAAAAAGTAATTTATACTATATGGCATGGTATTTTACAAGAACGTGGTGTCATTGATGCTATACACATTGCATTGCGTATCTGATCGTCCATTCAATGTTTTAGAGTGTCTCTAAATTTAAGATCACCTGTATTTTTTTGTCTCTTAATTTTTGGAGACTTGTATTTTCAAATATTGGTTTTATTTAAATTTTCAGACACAACAAAAAAAAATTACTTTTTTAAGTGTCCGAAAACTTTGAGTAATTACGGTGTTTACAAAGAACTATTTTTTAAAAGCAGATTACGATTTTTATCACTGAACTAAGGCTACACTTTTTTGTAGTGCATTGATGAAACAATTTAAGTGAAATGTTAATTTTTCCAAAAACCGGATGAAGTTCAATATTTGATCATTGTTATCATCAATGAATGAAACCTTATTTCAAATTAATTTCGTAGTCACAAGTGTTATTTTGCATAATTATTTGTCTATCATGTATATTTTCTCTAAGGAATCATACGACTGACTATTTGAAACTGTTATTTTGAGTCCCAAGTTATAAGAAGCAACGCCTTGGCGACGTCTTTAGCGGAAGACCCATTCACAGTGATTAACACAATGCCAAAAGCACCATGATCTGGCTAGATACAGATATTTTGTAATGTTTAATTAAACAAGCAAAGTGTATAAAGCACTGTTGGTCATGGGTTAATGCAATTAATGTATTTGACTTAATTTATGGAATAAGCACAGGTTTATCTTGGTGTGATGTTATTCTCTCACTGATTGTTAATATGCTCAACAATGGGATATATATATTACAGTCAATAATATTCCTATGCAAATTTTGTCACCAATATTGCTAATAATCCAAGTTAATTCTTAGGGCAATAAGGTGAAAAACCAAAACAGGAATTTGCTCCAAGGACATATATTTTTAATTCTAAACAAGTAAATAAAAAAGAATATAGTTTGTATTGCGTAATTCGGAATTAATACAACTAAATTGTACGTAATAGTTAATACCTTTCATCGTTAAATGGGTCCTTTAGAAATCATACAATCTCCTTAAAGGGAGATTATACGATTTTGTCAAATATTTATGAATTTATATAAAATTTGTAAAAAAAACTTATTGTACATATATTTCAATATAAATTAAAATAAAAGTTAAGAAGAACGTGTGTCCAAAAATGCAACAATAGCCAGATATTTAATTCCGAAATAGAAAATGTCTGTACAGTCGAATTCGCCAGCATGTATATCATGCATGTACGATGTGAATATAAATTTAGTTTTAGTGCAGATTCGTTCATACGACTGTAACGACACAAAGACACAATTTTGTTTTACGGATCATTTTTAGCCGGATTTTTTTCGAAAAAATCTCGGCTTATAGATTGATGTTGTCGGGCGGGCGGGAGGGCGGGGTGNTGGTCATTTCAATGTCATTCATTTGAAGGTCAAGGTCACTGTGACCTTAAATGTTAAAATGTTAAAATTGTTATAACTTTGGTATGCTTGGACATAGAGTCTTCAAACTTGACATGAAGGTTTGCAAGCACACTTAGATGACCACTGGTCATTTCAAGGTCATTCATTCTAAGGTCAAGGTCACTGTGACCTTGAATGTAAAAATGTTAAAGTTCTTATAACTTTGGTAGGTAAAAATGTTAAAGTTCTTATTCCATGTTATAACTTTGGTATGCTTGTACCTAGAGTCTTCAAACTTGACATAAAGGTTGGCCAGTACTAGAAGATCACCACTGCTCATTTAAATCAAAAATCCGGCTTCAATGCGGTCATCTCCGACCGCGGAACTCTTGTTATTTCCTGCAACGATATCTATTCATACGAACACTTACTCCGATCCTAATAAAAAGACGAATGCTTTGGCTATTGTAGGAGAATATATACGAAATATCTTCGTCACAATCGGCTCGGGGCGCTAATTTGTCTTTTTTGAAATTCGTCTTCAATGTATTAAAATATTTTTCTTGCCTATTTTGTGTTATTGTAACATATTTTTATCAATATATAACAATTTAACACATATAAAAATCGTATCATCTCACTTTAAGAAGGAATATTCTGCAAATCTGAGAAGAACTGCCTAAGAAGCAAACTTCTTGGTTTGTCATCAAGGACAGAACAATTAAAATCACCCAAAAAAAAATACCATACCTAACTGACAATAGGTACACCAAAGTTCATACAATTTCTGCACGTAATCCCTGTATATCGCATTAGAATGATTGGTACACGGCAGATACACTTGAAAAATAAATACATAATTTCTTGGTGATATTTGTAATTGTATACCAATAATCCTATCATCGTAAATTTCAAGTGGCGAAACTCTGTCATTATAAACTTCATGTCGCCAAAGAAGGGCTACTCCCCCTTTACCAATTTTCCGTTTTCTAGACAATACTAGATCATTATCACACTTGACAATATATCTATAGTTTGTAAAAGCAGAGTCGAGAATATGTTCACTGTTATTAAGCAACCAATGTTCAGAAATACCAGAAATATTTATGTGAAGGTTAGTCAATATTTTACACAAGTATGATGCGCTGGACATAATTCCGGTTGCATTCTATGTCAATAGTTTTAATTTAAAGTCTTCCATTTTCACACATTAAATGGATCAATTATCACAACCAACACTCGGGTAAGTCCACCTCCATATCCTGACTGCTAAATCGTTAAATCGATTTGCCCAGGGGTCGTTATCATAGGAGTAGAAGCGAGGAGCGTCCACCCGATTGTCCGAACGTTTACGTCGCTCTCGAAGTCTCGGCGACTGCTCTCTCGCCGCCCGTGTACGCCATGGCCTGCAAAAAATATATCTCGGCCAAAAGTCATATTCCAACAAGCGGTCGGCCATGTCATTATCGTTAACGTTTAGACGAATCACAACCTTTCCTGGACTTGACTTAGAGGGGAAAACCCGCAGCATTGACACAGTTGGGCCTTTTCGTTCTATAACTTTTTTAAGAATGTCCGTTTTTACCTTTTCACTTAGGCAAAATAGACAGAAACGACGCGTCCGCCTGCGTCGTTTCACTTCAAAGTCACCCCCTCCTGCCACGTGTAGGAATGTCATCTGACCGCTCTGTGACACGTACCGGTATCGGGAATTGCGATGAAGTTTCCTGCGACGAGTGTTCTGTCGTTGTAGGGACACGACGCGAGATGGCATGATTGCTCATCTTATCAACATCGTGAGTTTTATCGGAGACTAGAGGGTTATCGCACTGATTGTCAAACACTTCCGGCATAGAACAAACGTCGCTCCTTATGTCAGACGAACCTATGACCGATACGCAGATCGGAGCCGCGGTGAATGTAACACTGCTATCTAACACACAGTTTCCAGTATATTCCGTGTTTAGATCCGGATTATTGACATCATCTAACAAAGGGTGCACCTCAAGAACTCTAAGTCTGTCCTCTAGCTCAGTGATCCTCGCCACAGATGCACTGACTAAGTTTCTAATGGTTGATAAAGTGCTGTCGGAACAGTCCTTTATAGCCTCCTTACACATCAAATTTGTACCTTGATTGACCGAAGTGAGTCATTTGTAGCTTCCGTTTCCTTCGTGCGCAGCTCATTACTTGCATACATAGTCTGTTTGAGAATCAGATGATCCGCCTGAAGGGTAGAAATCTGGTCTTTCAGTATGCATATATCACTAAAACAAATACACTTCCCAGGTTGTCGACCATTACCAACCTGATTTACAGTCTTTATATCCGGATTCGCCCGCTCTACTCCTGATTTCCTAGCCTTTGCCGTGCTGATCATCGACTTCAGCATGTACGGGTCTCCGCCTTCAGCAACCTCAAAAATAGCGTAAATGTCTTGTGCGAGCCGAACCGGAAGTGGCTCGCCGCTCCGTGTAAACATTCTTTTCTTGAGCACAACATCATCGCTAAACGGGAAGTCTTCACACGTTTGCTTTAAGTGTTTGAAGAATGTATTGCGTATCCGTTCAAGGTCAATTTCACTAGAAGAAAATTCTCTCACAATTTGCAAAACACACATATCTCTAGGGAGCTCGTGAAAAAACTGTGAAAGTTTAAGAAACTCCTCAAATGCCCGGATGTCGAAAGCTTCGAGATCGTCGATGTTTAGCGTCCCTTCGACGCCATAAGGATCACCGCTTCGTGAGAACCCGTCTATGACCACCCTGCCAGGTTAGCCGTTATCCACGATCCTATATTCCGTTATACGGTCTCCTCATTTATCCTCGCTAACCCAATCAAGCGGCTAATCAAGCGTGACAAAATTTTGGCAAAAATAATTGCAATTACACAATGGAGACAAAGAGGTATCTGCTAAGTCAAAATTTCTTTGACTGAAAGATATGAAAATTTGTAAAACTGTTTATCAACTCACAGTTATCACATTTATCCAAACAATAAACGTGTATTCCTCACAAAACACTTCATAAACATCAAAATAATAACTTAGATTTGAAATACGTTTTTATAAAACCGGAACCGGAAGTCCCTATGAACATCTGATAAAGTTTTCTTTTTATGTACACAGGACAATTGTCATACAAAAAATAATGTACATGATTTAGGCTCAGTTGTTTGACTCTATCATTAAGTTTTAACATTTCTAGTTTGTGAAAATCTGATCAGGTCAGTGTGGTTCTTAGTGGAACTTTTAAAATGAATCGCACAACCTTGTTTTGAGTAATTTGTAATTTAGATTTACCAGTTTTCCCTACGTTATTATACCAGGCCGAACATGCATGGTCAAATAAGCACTGAATTAATGAATTACAGAGGGTTTTCCTGGTGTTAAAATCGAGTACACTGATGTGTCTACATGTATACATGAACTTAAGTCTCGAATTGACCTTACTGATGATGCCGTGTGCACATTTATTACCTGACAGGGAGTAATCTAGAACATGACCTTAATATTTCACCGATTTTATAGTTTGATTATTACATGTGACTGAGAAGTTGTTAACCTTTTAAGTTTTCCGTTTAATTAAAAAAAGTATACGTTCTGTTTTACCCATATGAAGAGACAACTTGTTGTCAACTAGCCAGTTATTGCAGTTTTCTAATTTACATCCTAATTTTTTTCTTATAACATTTGGATCTTTATGTGAGAAAATTATGGCGCTATCATCAGCATATAACAGTAGTTTGCAATCTTTGCTTATACCTATTTCCATATCATTGACATAGCATAGAAAAATAAGAGGTCCCAAAATACTACCCTGAGGTACACCACATGTTACTGTTTTCGAGTCTGAGAATGTATCATTTACATGCATTGTTTGCTTTCTCGCTGTTAGGTATGAGTTAAACCACTCTACAGATTGAACCCCGCTGGTCTTATGTTTTTCACACAGTATAATGTGATCTACTGGGTCAAATGCATTTTGTAAATCAAGCATGATCATGCCTGTGTATAACCCTTCAGCAGTTTGTGATTTAATGAAATCTGTTAAGTGTACCAAAACATGATTCAGTCGAACAATTTGTTCTAAAACCTGATTGAAACTGATTAAGTATATTATTTTTCCCTAAAAAAGATTCCAGTTGGTTGTATACACACCTTTCTATTTCTCAGCTATTGGTCTACATTTTTCGTTGTTTATTTATGGTTTTAATAAAGCTAAGTTTGTACTTTGTCTTTAAATAGAAAAGTAATTCTTGATATAACAATAGCCTTATATATGTTTAGATTATACCGATTTTACTGTATAAAATATGTGAAATTTTATTCTCAAATCAAACATGCATTCGTATAAAATGCACATGTAATATTGTGTTGCTTTGACATTAGGTCGACAGCTATTAATAATATATTTACAGTTGCGAAAAACTTTTCTTTGCCAACTGCAGATGCAGTTCTATTGTCGTTGATATTTCAATCGCATATTTGCCTTTAGTCATTTGATCCTAGCAACATATGTACCTACAACGGCGTACATTAAATTGATGTGAGGCACTTGGGTCAGTATCTTGCACAAAGAACCGCCAAGCAGGATATCGTAATGCACTCATATTAATCATTTCTTTCCTAACCTAGTTTAAACACTTACTCTTTGTGTTCACGTAAACATGGGTGTTGTTTTGATTATATCTGATACCTTATTGCACAATATGTTTCACAATAACAATGCGTTTGGAGACATTTGGATCTACTCATTCATACACAATTTGATATGCTATTTAACGCCTAGGTGTTCGCTTAATATTACTATACAGTTGTCTAGTTTCAATAACAAAAAGATCTGGTTACACTGCAATGGTTGCAGGATTATGGTGTGGTGTATTATTCAGTCTTCAGATAAATTGTAAAGCTTTTACCTAAAGTATTCATGTTGGATAAGGATAAATACCAGTTAAGTATTACATCTTTATATATTAAATATACTATTTATAATAAGTAAATTTTGTTTGATTTGTAAATTTGAATTGTTTGATTAAATATTCAAGTATCACGTGTTTGTTAAACTATTTCAGATAATTTAATCGTTTGCACTGACTGTTCTACGTACTTAAAATAAACATAAAACGTATATAGAATATCGGAATACTTAAAAGCTAATAATATCCTATTCGATAAACAATAAGCGAAACTGCCAAGTTTAATTGACAGAATAATGGGGTTAGCCAGACACTTTCATTCACGGAGATCAAATTACTTTCCTATTTTTTTTGTATATGATCACTTAGTGTAAACACATTTAGTGTTCTTTACGTGTTTAGCTCTTTGGCTCATTGGGAGTTTAAAATCAGAAACGCGTATCGGGGAGAACGTGTTCATTTTTAGGTCCGAGCGGCAAACAACCACTCTTCCAATGTTCGGCGCAGTTTCCAATTAAATAAATGATAAGCTCTGCTCTGATCAGTGTTCTTGTGTGTCTGAAGAGCAGTCTTTAAAGTGAGCGTCTAAATGTAAACGTTGATTTTATAATTAAATTTATTTATTTTCCATAACATGTATAAGAAAAACATATTTCTTAAGTTATTAAGTAACTTTTAATCTTTATTCTGCCAATGAAAAGACAACCTATAAATTTGTGTACAATTACTACCCCTCTGTAAAATTCAGAGAGACTACGAAAAACATTTATGTTTTCTTTCGGGAAACTTTACTTTCATAACCTTTTTTTATCAAAATCCTAGTCTATATAATTCAACCTGTTTGAAATTGGTATACATCTATTTCTAATGAAAGTAAATTATGTTTATAGTACTGAACAACAGTTATTTGTGAAGAATGCATGTTATAATGTGCCAAAGCGGTGTGTGCAAACGAAACCTACATCTTATGCACACGATTATTAAGTCTAAATGCATGACCAACTATTGCTCACATTAACTAAACAATAACAATAAGGCCCAAACTATAAGTGCAGTGCATTTTTGTTTGCATTGTTATCAGTTAGGTATCTATTCGAAACGATTTCTGAAAAGCGTCAGTTTTGAAAATATGTATGCAGGTTTGTTTTTAATATCGAGAACTTGATTGAACCCGCATTATGGCGTACATGTATTAACAGGATATCATTCAATGTCCTCAAGAAAAAAAACACTTCCATTCACTACTAGGTTTAAGTAATGTCATATCAAATGATGTTTTTATACGGATATTTCATATTGCAATAATGTAGCCTTTGTAATCATAAGGAAGTTATTATTATACATCATCGTTTAACATCTTGATTCGCAACGTTAGCAGACACAAGTTTGAAGATAGGCGATGCGATATAGCTCATTATGTTATTACGTTGAATCGAAGTTGATCTTTACTAAAGACAATTGAACGTATTTACTGCGCTATAAAGAATTCTCTTCCACCTAAATACTCTCCGTACAGAGTTGGTAAGACTGAACCTTTGTTAAAATCTCAGATATGAACCCAGTTCGGCGAGATATTGAACACTTATAATTCGTTACTGACCTTACATATCCTAACATAGGCTTTGCACTGAGGTCATTTGCCTTGCTTGATAGTAAACATATGAGCCCTGCTCTGTAAAAAGGGGGTTTACTGCATGTGCGTAAAGTGTCGTCCCAGATACGGCTGTGCAGTCCGCACATGCTAAACAGGGACGACATTTTCCGCCTAAACTGGATTTTTGCTAAGAAGATAATTGCTTTAAACAAAAAATATCATAAAAGCGGAAAGTGTCGTCCCTGATTTGCATGTGCGGACTTCACAGGCTTATCTGGGACGACACGTATCGCACATGCATTAAGCCCCATTTTCACAGAGCGAGGCTCATATATTGACCGCTATGTATTTGTCCATTGACAGACAGTAATGCCAAAGGGTAAATAAGTGTCTTTTCAGCATACGAAAAAGCATACATACGTCGGCTTTGTGCCTTTCGGATAGTTAGCATCTAAAGCACATTAAGTGTTCATCATGGAATTCATAGATGTTTCTATTAAAAAAAAAATAAAACCATAAACAATATTGATTGTGTTCAAATTAAGACTGGAATACTATATCGAAATAATATTGTAGGTTCAAAGCATGTGTTTTTTACATTAAAGTAATGTTGTCAATATCATGAAGCGTGTGTTTGTAAACTGTTTCGGGGATGCGGCATCATAACATAAATAACAGATTGATGAAAGGGTAATATAAATATGTCAACCCTTGAACAGTTGTATTATCAACGTCAACGGGCTGATATAATAATCACAGGTCGTAATTCTTTATACAGCATGTCCAATTAATCATATCTGCCAAATACTCCAGCCTTGGATAATTTGGTTCCAGGTTGATATTCTTCAGTGCCAAACTCATGCCTTATTAGTGATTTGTTGTATTAAAATTCATTCAGAAACTTTAAAATTAAAATAACACATAATGCAATAATTCAGAAACTATAAAGTTCAAATTACCAATTATACAATAATTACAATGATTATATATATTCATCCCAGACCAACAATCTGAAATAAATACGTTCAGTTTTAATAGCCTAAAATTAGACGCTGTTACTAAAAAATGTTATATATATTTTTACTACCCCTGGCACCTGTTTTAATTGTGTGTCATGTGCCATATTATATACAGAAGTTATGATCCATATAGTGAGTTGTTATACCTTAAAGCAAATTTGACCTGTTTGTGTTTGATAATAACGCCTTTATGAATGTAATTCGATCCATAAAATTGTGCGTAATTTAAAACAATTACCTTAATGGACAATAACGGTCGATCCTTGACGTTGATTTGCTACAAAGGTCCTTTATGACTTACACAATTGTATAGTAGACAATCTTACAAAATTACAAAGAAAAACCTAAAGTTTTATAGCTAATGGTCAAAATATGAACAGTCAAAATCATATATGGATAAGAGTTCGCGTAAATTAATTTATTAAACGTTGTTAAAAGGTTAGGTTATATTTTTTTTTATTTAAATAAATTAAAACGATGATAAAATACATTTTAATCATGAAATAATACGTGCTCTTACTTCTCCCTTTTCTCCAATTTCGATTACAACTAGTACTTTTTCAACTACAACAACAACAACAACAATAACTACTACTACTACTACTACTACTACTACTACTACTACTACTACTACTACTACTACTACTACTACTACTACTACTACTACTACTACTACTACAGAACAAATGTATAAATAAATTTAAAAACATACAATAAAAATATGATCATTATTTATGTACTTATTCAATTTTTCCGTATTTCTGGTTATGTCATCTTGCATAGATTTCATGCTTGCATTCATTAAGACGCTTAATGGCATTCTTCACAAGCCCTTAATATATTGTTTAAGATTTTATGTTTTTTGTTTATGATAATATTTGTAACGTTATTTGCCAAATATTTATAGCTGTTTTTCAATAATGAGTTAGCGCTACTGTTCATCGGTTTCTCTTAATTGATTTCTTTGATTTTAAGTATTTCAGCGGTTCTGGCATTGCAATGTTTTGTACACAAAGAAGATACGACACGAGGAACTTGCCACGTTTTGCAATGATTGCCAGAAAATACTTGATGTTTTGGACCTTTTTAATGAGAAAACAGGGTTTAATTCGAAGAAAGTGTAACTATTACAGACATCCAGATGAACAATGGTTCAAACAGTCAATCATTTTATAAAACACAAAACCAAAACCTCTCGACACGATACTATAATAACATGGTTAAAGGATAATGACATCGAAAATGTTCAAGAATATTAAACCGGTACAACCATTGTTGAAAGTGTCCATGATTTAAAACCAAACCGAAGACGAGAATCCAACACACGATCCATAAGCAGAACGAGAAATGTCTGTTTGTTTTAAAACTCTTTTTTTCGTCTACCTAGGTAACATGTTGCCTATTCAATCTTTTACAGGCGGTAAACACTTAAGAAGTATATTACATTTATATAAACATATGACAGAACTTTGAAATTGTATAATATTATGTTATAGTTTTTGTATACTGGGCCGGAGGCATTGATTTACCAAATAAAACTGTTCTGTTCTGTTCTGGTTGTTAAATGGGTTAAACTTTAAAATTTATGTTTGAAGAAAAAAAAATATCAAATGGTCTCAATACATTTAGGTTAAAAGTGATCACAGTCAGCTATGCCGAATATAATAATAATATCATCACAACCACTAGACGTTTATCTGTAAAATATTATATCACGCAATTCTTTTTTTAACTACTATATGTAATCTGTCACAAGTGAAAATGATATGGTTGCACCCGATGTGTCAGTACTCTTGACCCCAACCGTTACAGCGATCTTGTATTGACGTGTTTGCGTTATAGACAAAACGTGGAACACGTGGGCACAACATATGTCTACTTTGTAGGCATTAGATGTCTGAACATTTCTTCCTTTGAACAATAACTTCAGTCCGACATTTTGACTGCATGCACACTTTCTATATTAACATTCATATGTATACAATGTCTTTTACATAGCTTTATGTTTTCAGGTTTTCCTAAAACGAGGTGAAGGGAAGGCGTGCATTTTTGCTTTCGAAGACGTGTTTCTCTGCGTTGGATGTTTTTTTTTTAGAGGCTTACCGTTTTTTAAAGTGCAAGCGCAACAACCTACGTCGAAAAACCATGGAACTCGTTATTCCTAGCAAAATCATTGCATTTATATTTGCCTTACTATGCTTGATTGGCAAGAAAACAGGTAAATTGCAAAATTTCATAATACAAAATATAATAATAATAATAATAATAATAATAATAGTAATAATTTTATAAATAATATTTATATTAAAAATAATAAAAATTACAAATAAAATATAAAAAAATATAATAAATAAATACCAATAATAATAATGATAATAATAATAATAAAAAATAAAATAATACTTATAATTATAATAATAAAAAAAAAAATCTATAGCCCCCATATAATTTATCTTTTTTTCTAAATACACTGTTTACAAATGAACTCGTTGAATGCTAGGCATGCGTAAATACTTTATATAAGGCAGTTTTGAAATAAATCAATAATGGCTCAATTCTTCTTTGAATTTAAATCCCAAAACATTGATATGTGCAGACGCATGACCTCGTGTTAAATTTAATATCGATTGATACACGTTGCCCAGAGTATTTCACCCGAAACACTTCACATGTTTAAATTATTTAAGTGGCCGACTGAAACATCATATCTAATTATTTCTTTGAGTCAATTTATTTCAAATGGATGTCATAGTTGTGTGATATGGTCATGTTGTTTATTCCTCGTTCGTAAAAGTTCAACATGGTCCGTTTACTGTTCACGAGTTGATCTATATAAATGAGAAAATGTTCATCGTAGATCAACTTAACTGAACTATGTTACCGTACGTTTCCCTCCTTTTGCTAGTACAAAATATCTGATGCTATATTGGCCGGTGCTGACAGACCATATTTCATGGAAACCTTTTTACGGCTTCGAAACCTACCGAGGCCATATTGCATATGATGAATGGAGTGATTGCATCATTTATCTCTTTCTTTTACAGAGGCTGCCCAAAATCGCATAAATGCCATGACCGACGAACAGCGATTGTACAAGTTCCTCTTACAAAACTACGATTCAAATACCCGTCCAGTGTACAACGCAGCACAGTCTGTCAATGTTACAATTGGCATAACGCTGACTCAGATATTTGACGTGGTTAGTTGTATTGATCTAATCTTTCTGTACACCGTATGTGAATAAAATATAGCTGACCGTTAGCGCTCAGCACGTGTTCAGTATCGGTATGAGTCGTTAGGTCATTGTTACTATAAAACAATATAATCGATGGAGTTTAATATAACTTTGCTAGTTAAAAAAGATAAAAAGTAGTTCGTTTAATCTAACAATCTACTAGACTTAATTACAATCATATATTATTTGGTGACATTTTATAACCGAGCAACCCACGTTTTTTTTTTGTTTACATAAAAGTGATACAAATGCTAAGCAAAAACCGTTCCTTTAGCTTACATTTTATACGTTTTATGAGGCATGAAAGAATATGTTATAAATTCCTGTATCAAATGACTAATATTATAACGATTTTAAAGGAGAATATTGATAACACATTAATAATGATAAAATGTTTTTAAACACTAGGATGTGATCATCACAACTGAAATATTGTGAGATCAATCATATTTGTATTGTATTTCAGGATGAAAGAAACCAAGTGATCGAGACCAGCATTTGGCTTGATATGGTATTTACGACATGCTGAAAAACAGCGTAAACGTTGATTGAGTTAAACGTTGGGAAAAAACTATTATGCGAACAATACCCGAATTTCGGAAAATCAAATAAAAATACTGAGTATAATACCACTAAATGGTCTTTTTTTTATACAAAATATACATATGTTGCATCAATATGTATTTTGCTTAAATTGTTTCATATTTTTGACGGCCTTTGATTATTTAATATATTCATCAATTGATAATTTAAACAGCACATACATTTCCATTTCATTTATCAATATATGGTATTTAAGGGTTGGAGAGATGAAAAGCTGAAATGGGACCCTGAGGATTACAACGGACTGAAAGTGTTCCGAATGCCCTGCATCAGTATATGGAGACCGGACATAGTGTTATACAATAGGTTTGAAAACAAAAACTTAAGTGCTTCTCTGAAGTTAATTGCTCATATCGTACATTGGAATATTTTAAAGTTTAAATTTGATACCGAGGCAATGATTTAACTTTCAAACCATAACTTCGAAATAAATTATGTATGTATATTTTGTATGATTATTCCTTTATTGTCTCGTGTGCTCACTTCCGTCTTTTTACAACACTATGATTATACATCATAAATTATGTACATACTTTCATATGAAATGAATTCAACTTAAAACTAATATTTCTACAGTGCCGATGACCACAACCGTGGGTACATGCAAGCCTTAGCAATGATTCATAGCGACGGAAGTGTATTCTGGCCGCCTATCGTCAAATACAGGAGTTCATGCAATATTGACATTACATACTTTCCATTTGATGATCAGATTTGCAAGTTAAAACTTGGATCATGGGCATACGATGGATTCCAGGTAGGAGATATTTTTTAAGATTTTTAATTTGTTACAGAACTTGACAGAACCTGTCGGTGTGATTTGTTTGTTTTTGCTGAACAGATTTGTTCCCCAAAATCTCTTTAATAAAAACTTATTTACATTTACAAATTACATCAAATTTCTTTTTACATTACCTTGCATGCAAATTGCATGGTAAATGTACGTATACTCATCAAAATTGCAGTAACTGAAACACGTAGATTTTATTTGACATGTATGCTTCTGTCGTTTAGGTTGAGGTCTTTCTTAAGGAAAACCCAATAGATCTGACCAATTTTGTCAGAAACGGGGAATGGGAGCTGATCAATGTATGGGCTGTTCGAAATCAGATAACATACCCATGTTGTCCGGAACACTTTCCTGATGTCACATTCTACATCCACATTCGTCGCCGAACCCTTTACTACATCTACAACATCGTCGGTCCATGCATCATGTTGTCAATGTTAACACTTGCTGGATTCTGGATGAGACCGGACAGTGGAGAAAAAGTTGGCCTCGGCATCACGGTGCTTCTGTCCTTTTCGGTGTTCATGCTGCTGATTGCCGAGAATATGCCGGCGACATCTACCTTTATGCCTCTCATAGGTAACTTCATAAGCGTTATTACAGTGACCGTACTATAACAATTGCAGCCGAAACTTATTTCGATCCGGAGCGACGTTGCTATTTATTTGTATTTAATTATTTACATATGAAAATAGTAAATGCCTTTCGATTGTTGTACACGTTTTGTTAAACTCGAGTGTTTCATATGTACGTGCAATATAATGAAATAATCTTTCACAGGTATTTATCTGACAACGGTAATGTCCATGACAGCGCTCTCTGTGATACTTTCTATGTTGACCTCAAACATCAACTGCAGGGGTCGAAACCAGATCCCAGTCCCAAGAGTGGTATCATGTGTGCTTACTTTTCTGGGAAAAATCATGTGCATGGATGTGTTATTTATTCGCCCTAAACAACGAAGTTCGGAAAACTCAAACAGCCAGTCGAAGAGCGGCACGGACCATCGTTTAAATCGTTTCCGTGGTGACCGGCAATACCAGTTTATAAGCAACACCGATTCCGGGTGTTTAATGGACTACGGAAACGGGAGTGCGCATGCGCAGAGCAGAACGGGTTGTTCACGTGATACCCATATCGTTCATCAGCCCGATAGTCGTGTCCATGACGACACCAATAAGAATTTAACGGTGATTCTGGAGAAACTTGATGCACTCATCAAAAAGGTAGATGACCGTGAGCGAGAGGAATTTTCAATTAAACAATGGGCTGAGGTTGCAGAGATTGCTGACAGATTTTTCTTCTGGATGTTTGTATTGGGTACCGGCTTTGCAAGTTTGTTTATCTTAGTGATATATCCTCTATTTAAAAACGTTGAAACAATCGGCGATTCTTTGTAAAAAGATAGTGTAGAATCATTGAGGCCTTATTTGCTACGTAATTGAGCATGACGTTTTTCACTCATCACCTGTTGAATGTTCGTGACCAGAGCTCCAGATAATTTTTTAAGATAAAGAGTATATCACTCATTACCTTTTTAGCTGATGAGTAAAATACAAAATCAACGACTTCTGCGGGAGTATTTAAAGTACCCCCGAAAAAGTCTTTGATTTTGTATTTTATTAAAACAAATTTAGACATGAACATGCAGAAAACATGTATTAATAATAAAAAAAATCTACTCTTGTTTGCATAAACATGCATTTCAAATGGCTGGTGACATAATCCGAATTGGGGCATTGTTGGTCCAACTGATAATTGCACAAAATGCGTATGCCAATTTTTATGATCTTTTTCACTTATCAAAAGTATAATTCATGCGTATTTGGAATTTTCCATGAGTATTTTACGCAAATACGGATCTTATCTGGACCTCTGTTCGTGACTTCGGTTTTAAAACAGACGGGAAAGCACAAACTTATCATTGAAATGTAGTGTTTTTTTCTATGATAAGACACATTTGTACCTTTTTCATATAAAATAAAATCACTGTTTATAATATTTTGATAAATCATATTTTATTGTATTACATTTCGAGAGTTTTGTTTTAGTACCATTATAATTCATAATTTCATGTTTGTAAGTCCTTCATACTTTGCATGTATATTTGCTTTCTGTACATTTCCTATACACCATCTTCAGCTTTTGTGAATATCGCTTGCCATGAATATAGCAATATAATTGAACTTAATATTCAGATCAAAATGTTTGGTTTAAATATATATTCACCTTTGAGATTGATGCGAATTAAATATATGATGCGATCAGTTTATTTTCTTATTTAACCTGCAAGTGACGTTTAACATTGACATTCTACAATTTGAATAAACAGTTTCGCACAAAAACATCACACACCCAAAACGAGGATTTTATTTCGCATCTTAATTCAACCACATCATTACTAACAAAATTAACCTAAAAGTACCTGTACTTCGAATTTCTCTTGAATAAAATTTAGAAATTTGAAATAATTTCGTGTCATTTGGAAGCAAGTATGGACCCGTGGTTGTTGCTGCATGAATTGTCAATCCATATAGCAATTGATATTTTGATTCCTTTTACTCGTAACTCGACAACAATTGAAATACATATAGTAAAGTATTAATGTATTTAATGTGAAAGGTTAATACCATATCAATGTTATCCTACAAGAAGAAACTCGTTGCAAGCATTCGTTTTGGACCACATTTGCAATTAATGTTTTATAGGACCAATTTACTCCCGCAAAAGATATTGACAGAATCGCTAGCTGGCCATCATAGATTTACGTTAATATGGTGGAATATTATTAGCATCGATTCTGGGAGCAAATAGCGTAATTAATGTATCTTATAAGGCCCGGTCAGACCGACTTACGAATATGTAACGGAGAGAAAAAGAACAAAATATGCAGATTTTGGTTATCCGGTGATAAAATGTACCTGCTCTGCCGCTCAAGACTCTCGCAATCGGTGTGTGAAGCGTAGGAAACACACAATGACCGCACAAGTACCGGTAATGTAACGGAAAAAAACGTACGTTTAACTGATAGGTACCGGATAATTAACGGTCGGCTAACGGATATTACCGTGCGAGTAACGGACTTCTACCGGATAAAACGGCAGTGTAACGCATTAGTACCGGACAAAAAGTTCTCCAATTGTGAGGGAAACGAAAAGGTACCGAACACCAACGTAGGGAACATCCTCAGTATCATGTGGCAAAGCTTCAGGTTCTGGTAGGTAAAGGTCTCCGTTCTCAGCTGCTGCCTTTAGGTCAGACTCGTTCCACAACTGTGCATCGGATGCAGCATCACTGCCTCCAATGTCAGCCCAGACGAACTTTTAGTCAGAATCCACCAGAGCTAGCAGGACAACGGAGAAGTACTTCTTGTAGTTAAAATACGTAGACCCGAATCTTGGTGGACATTTGCAGGCAATATGTTTGCCATCAATAGCACCAAGAGTATGGGGGAAATTCCAGCTGTTCCTGAAGCCATCCGCTATTCGCGTCCAATCGGCAGCTGTTGTTGTCAACGGCATCACCTCGTCAGCATACTCATCTATGACTGCTCTACAAACCTGACGTGTAAAAGATAACAGTATGATAAGCTAGCGTGAATTAAAAGGGTATGACACAGATAATCCATGACTTTTAGCGAGTGGATGATTAGGTAAAAATATACTACTTGATAAACAGTGCTTATAACTGTGTGCATTTCAAGATATGCGCACAAGACAGTACCAATGGTAATATACAATTTAGGAGGTTAGTGTTGTATTGCGCGCACTCATCTATTTGCTTTTTATCCTATACTAATAACTAAACACAATGTAATTCATATAAAATGATGATAGAAGTAGACATTAAAATATATAAATATATTAAAATTAGTAACATAAGCCTTTTTAAATTAATTTTAATACTAAAGTAAATTAAGCGGTACTTACTTCTGGCACGAGAAGAGAAATAGTGTTGGAAGAGAAATAGTGTTGTGTGGTACCCTCCAGCCGAATCGCATATCACGGCACTTTGAACCAGACACAAATTGCCGCAGCGCAATTGCTAGCTTCATCCCTGGTTCAATTGGAAGCCTGTAAGTGTTGCGCTGTTTCGTAATCCTTGGGCCCACTCGTGCGAGAATCTCATCAAACATCTCGGGAAGCATTCTCATGAAGTTGATGAATGCGCGTTGGTCCTCTCGTCGTAGTTCGACCATAAGTTGGTCATACAGACCGAACTGACGCCTCCGCTCGGGGCCCAGCCAAGCCCTGATCCACCATCTGCGCTTCCTCCGTCTCCTTGATCTCTTTTGAGCAAGACGATGCATTGCCAGATTAGCATCCAAAAGGCCAATCTGGGCCTGCACGAGGTTGGCTTGACACTCTAATTGAATGCGAGCACGACACTACATTGCACATGTCCTTCTCACAAGGCGTACTAAAATGAAATGATTTTTCGACCCAGAGGCTAATTACGGTTAAATGTATGTCAACAGTTTTGTTCCGCCACACTTCTCGCACTTTTGTATACGTTAGCTGTCCGTTATTATCTGTTGAACGTGGGTTAGGTGTCCGGAACGGTGCGGTTTTTCCGTTGCAAGTCTGGTATTAGTCCGGTAGTTGTCCGGTGGTGGACCAGGACAACCGGACAGTAACGGACATAAACCGGACACGTACAGAAGGTGTAACGCTCGAGTTCCGAACATACCGTAATCTAACGTATGAAGACCGCACATCAAACGGAGGTCTCTGTCCGTTTTATCCGGTAGAACATTTTGAACATGCTCAAAACTTCCCAACGGACGGAACGGATGTCACCGGACATCGCCGAACAAGGAGCGGATTCACCGGATATGAAACGGACATTAAACGGATAAGAACGGACACGAACGGATAAAATGATTTTATGTCCGTTTCTCGTCCGTTACCTCGGTGTGACCGGGCCTATAGAAGGAAAAAGAAATTATTGACCGTTGAATGTTCGTATGAAAATGGAAGGCCATTGTTAAGACTGTTATTAACCTGGTACAATGGGTTATAGTTTACACAGGCAAACAACATTATGGTTGTTGCCGTATTGCGTTATTGCTTAGGTTCAATACATATCTCTGTTGTTTTTTTTTTCAAAATTGCGTATTGATATGTGAAGCTTATTAGTTCAACTTTTCTTTTCTCAATCTTAAGTGTATAGTTCGCAATGTTCAAACTGTAACACAATAAGCCCGGTATGCATTCGTTGTAATCGTACAAAATTATTCAAATTCAGTCAGATAAAAATAAAATAAAACAGTCACAAATATACAATATTTTTATTACCAAAAGAATGCCTTGCGATGACTCGGTCTAGTATCAATTTAAAAATGCCGTTGCAAGCAATACTATCCTTTTACGGAGAGTAAAGTTTTTGCCATTTTGTACCATTATGTAGGAAATAATTGATAGTACAAGACTAAAAAAGTCCCATATCAAAACTTCTTGCAAAGGGTATCGATAGTTCCCATTCTTAAGTTTGACGCAAATCATTAACATAATTAATTTTATTTACGCTCGCAAGGACAGCTACGAATTTGCTGCTTTTAGTGTGGGTCTAGTTTGGTTCATTTTACAATAATAAATGAACATTTTTATTTAAGAAAAAAAAAATTAAGGGTTCATTTGGAGTTTCATGTCCCATTATAAAGGAAGGCGTATTTAGAAAGTTCAAAAATGATAACATCCAAAAAACAATGATATTATTAACTGATTGACATGCTTAGATTCCCAAAATAAATGTTGAACAGTTTCACGTTTAGTTTGAGAAAAGATACAATTGTCTGAAGATGCATCATCTAATTTGAAATAAGAAGGAGTTTGTATCTATAAATAATATCAATACTAATAAGTGATTAAATGCGCTTTTTATAATTAAGCTTAGTTATATTTTTCTTTCTTTTTTGTGTTTGTTACTATTCTTTATACTGTTACGATCGCTTCATTTTCATTTAAGCAGAAAGGAACAATTTGTTGTTGTTATTGTGTTGTTGTTGTTGTTATATTTACCGACTTCGTAACATACTCAACATATTATATGCATGCTGTATTTTGGAGCAAACGTTCTGAAGTTTACAATCCTTATTCAAATAATTTCAAATTAGAATCAACATAATTTGCAGAGATTAATATCAAAATGCCGCCCAAAATCGCATGGTAAATGTTTACCGTCACAAAGTTTAACGATATTTCAGCCCTAAAAAAAACTCGACAGTCTTCTGCAAGAAACAAGACAATTATTTATCCGTTAAAACTATTTAAAAATAGGTTCCCCATTAATAAATACATTGAAAAAGTATGTTATCTCAAAATCAAACACGACGAGATTAACTTTGTTAAAAACACATAACTGAGAATGCAAAAAGTAAGCAGAAAATATTAGGAACATATTTATTGTATTTATTTGAATGAAGACATATATGAAACAAGTTGTGGAACTACAATAATTTAATCAAAATCTCGTTCCCATCCACGTTTTAATGGAATTGTTAATAGATTTTGGCATTTTTTCAAATGTCATTAGATATGATTTCTTTTAAATATTTAATGTTTTAAATAGACTAAACCTAGTTTTTATAGTAAGAAAAAAACAATGAGAAAAAAAACGTCGTCGGTATTCGAACCCGTGTCGTCTTGATCTGTAAGCGGGTGCGCTACCACTGCGCCTACCAAACTTTTGCTTATCTAAACGAAACATAATATCTATAGCATTGGGGGTTATCACGTGATACTCAAGATGGCAACGTCCATGCCGAGACAGTTATTTTTTCGCCGTTTAATACCCTTTGTTACTTTTGTTTTATTTTTAAATGACGCTCAATTTCCAGCCATAACAGTAGAAAGGTTAGAAGCGTTAATTTCGTATTAAAATACGCTTTATTTCTCGACTTTAATCCCCGCACATGTTGTAATTAGGTCATCCCGCTAAGAAATTTCCCAGCGAATTAAGTCGATATATAGAGCGAATATTAAAGCGGGACTGTACGATTTTGTCAAATATTTATGATTTTTTTTTAAATGTGTTAAAAATTAGTAAACATATATTTCAATATAAATTAAAATAAAAGTTAAGAATAACATGTGTCGAAAAATGCGAAATAAGCCAGATATTTAAATCTGAAAGCTTAAATGGCTGGAAGCCAAATAAGCCAGCATGTATATCATGCATGTACGATGTGAATCTAAATTTAGTTTTAGTGCAGATTCGTTCATACGACACAAAGACACAATTTTGTTTCCTTACAAATACGAGTAAAAGTGTCGGCATCGGCTTTAACCAGCGCTAACTTGTCTTTGCTGCATTTTATGAAATTCGTCTTCAAAGTATATTTTTTATTGCCTATTTTGAGTCATCGTAACATAATTTAATCAATATATTAAAAATTTTAACACATGTTAAATCGTACAGTCCCGCTTTAAAGCAGATAGATTTACATACAACAGGCATAGTCGCTCGCTTAAACGAAAAGCAAAATTTAACGTGACGCCACAACCTTTAGAAACGACAAAAATTAACCTTACACTTTATGGTGCAAATGCAGCAAAGACAAGTAAGCGCTGGTTAAAGCCGATGCCGACACTTTTACTCGTATTTGTAAGGAAACAAAATTGTGTCTTTGTGTCGTATGAACGAATCTGCACTAAACCTAAATTTAGATTCACATCGTACATGCATGATATACATGCTGGCTTATTTGGCTTCCAGCCATTTAAGCTTTCAGATTTAAATATCTGGCTTATTTCGCATTTTTCGACACATGTTATTCTTAACTTTTATTTTAATTTATATTAAAATATATGTTTACTAATTTTTAACACATTTTAAAAAAAATCATAAATATTTGACAAAATCGTACAGTCCCGCTTTAAAAAAAGTGTTGCGTTTAGGTTTATGTTGGTATAATATATGCGGTTCGCATACATACAAAGTGTTATACACTAAATCATTCAGAAAAAAATTCCTATTCAACGGTGCATATTTTGTGTCGCAAAACGAAAAAGGCAAACACGTTTTTTTCATACATACTGTATGTTAGATCATTAACAATTGTTGTAGAGCTGTTTAAGTTAAACATTATGGCGCAAGTGTCATCTCGTTATCAAAAGAGGTTGTTGAGAAATTTACAGTGAAACTTTGTCGCAAATAATCATCTATCTGTGGACTTTTCTTTGAAATCATTAATGACCTTGCGTTTTGTTAGTTGATTTATTTGCACTCGATGACCTCGCTGGACTGCGGTGTATTTTCTCATGCGTTTCTGGAAAAACATTGTTGGTAAGCTCAACGTTATTTTACTATACAGTCACACTATATCTACCGTACTAAATTAACGACCAATACATGAAATGCATTTCAACATTTTATTTTACGATGATAATCACCAAACAAGCATATGAACAAAGTCAAAACTCTAATCTGTCAAATGCATCCTAACCCAACAAGTAACGTCAGCTCGACACATAACGCAGCTTTCCCCATAAATCACCATGCAACACTGTTCACAAAAACTATGCATACACTTTGTCAAAGTACAGTTTTTCTCTTGGTCGTAGAAGATGGTGCATGTCTTCAAGGCTCGAATAGCCTCTTCTTTTTCTATAATAAGTGTTCCTCTTAGTATGTTTAAAGCCTCCTCCTTCTCCACGTGAAGCTGTTAAATTAACCTTTCGCGTTCGCATTCATGCTGCTCTTCAAGCGCTTTTTCGCGTTTCGACCACTGTTCATCGAAAAAGCACGCTTGATCGTTCACTAAATGTTCACTCGCCTCTTTGTGGATGCAGAAAGCCTCCTGCAGACAAGGCAATAGGTCATTGCAGCTTTCGCGCCCTGTCGCTGACATAGCGAAGTCGCTGTTGCGAACAAACGCTTTCATCTGACATCCAAGTCTGTTCAGATTGCCAGTCGATGTCGTTTCGCTACTGCCACTAGGAGTGTAACGACAAAGCCTTAATGTTTGTTTTCTCTTTAATTCCTTACGTCGCCCCGGAGAGCAATGGTAAATGACTGAACGTAAACAAATAACACTAATAAGTCAACCGTACAAAATTCATACATGATCAATGGTTATAATAAGAATATCATGCATGTATGTCTAATAAACAAATCAGAATGTGAAATTCCTTAATCAATTAATCCTTAAACACAGAAAAAAACATGTTTCCTAGCTGAATTTCCGATAAACTGAAAGAACCTAATTTCCCGGACGGACCGGTACTGTATGCATGCATAGACGAACCAAGAAACCAAGCACAAATATATGCCTTGGCCGAAGACTCATAAACAGTGACAATGTACTATCCTATTAATTATAAAATAGCATAATATCTGAATAGCAGATAGATTTACATACAACAGGCATAATCGCTCGCTTAAACGAAAAGCAAAATTTAACGTGACGCCACAACCTTTAGAAACGACAAAAATTAACCTTACACTTTATGGTGCAAGTGTCATCTCGTTATCAAAAGAGGTTGTTGAGAAATTAACAGTGAAACTTTGATAACGAGATAACTTCCGTCTGTACTGATAATATATCAAATAAACCAAATGTTTAATACATGATGGAATACTGAATTCAATTGTATATTTTTTCAAAATAATTTGTTTTATACTGAAAAAAGGTATAGAAAAACATACTGTTGAAGTTTTATCTATTGTCTTTGTAACACATATTATGTTTCAATACAAGATTTTCTTCAGAGGCACTTATTGTCTTTTTGTTTTAATATCATCAATTATTATTCATTATTCATAAACTCGAGTTCAATCAACATATTAAATCCCAACAATCACAAAACCTTTTAAAATAGACATCAAATTGCGCGTCTTTTGTGGAGAAATACACCAAGCAAAATCTTCATAACATTCAAACCGAAAGCAGGAAGTATTGAATTGACGATTATAGCAAAGGAAAGGTAAAAGGTTACGCTGAAATATTTTTTTCACCCGAGAGTCTGATGACATTGTCTTTTGCTAGCAGCTGAAAGTGTGTTGTGTATGTGTTTTTTGAATTAGGACACATTCTTATGGCAGTGATTTAGTTGCTAAAAGTGTTTAAGTACATGGTGTTGCCACAACGCAAGAAATAACTTATTGTAGTTTTTTCCTCTGGGTTAAATATTTGTGTTAAATAAATTGAAACACTTTCGAATTCGGAATATCTCGGCGTTTTCCATTGCATAACTGTTGACATTTTCTGGAACAGTGAATGTGTTTAAAACTTAGATAAATTGTAATTATCTGCAAACATACCATAACACGTAAGTTTTTCGCAAAAGGGACATATTCATTATATCATTGTGTTTCTTTATGTCAGAAAAATTTAATGTGGCTCACCGATTACCGATCATAGTGAGGCCTGGATTCCAGGCGGCGAGTTGACACGAAAAAAGCATTAACGAGTTGTACCTCCCAGCGACCCGGAGGGTCAATAGCTGGGAGTTTGCCTCCAAGTTTCAGTTTTAACAGTTGATGCCCGTTAATGTGAGGTGGGTTTTATGTATACACCATTGAAGTAGACTAATATTGTGTGTATGCCCTAAGTGTTACATTCGTCGAGTTTTACATCATCATTCATAGAGGAATAATATTGACGTCCGATGTCACCGACCGGGTTACACACAGCTTCGTAGCACTCTGTGGTAGCGTTTAATTGTTTTTCGATAGCGAGTTCTTAAACAATGGAAACGTATGTGTTATCAATTATTTAAGACACATATTTCTCAAATGTTTCTTTTTACAGGAAACATATTTCAATATGTGAATATGTTCCGGGTTATGACTTACTCAGAGTGTAATACATTTTGGGTTTATGCGTTACCGTGCTGTTAAAATCGTTCATTGTTTACTGGTTGAAACACATGATAAAATGGTCATAACAATATAAACAAATATAAAACCCCATGGACCAATTGCATAATAGTGAAGAGCTAGGCAGTCCCACATTGAATGTGGACTTCCGTCTTCGGTTAAGATCCCTATTTTGTCATATGGCCCTCACTGTTGTTTTCTATTTCTTACATATACGATCTTGAGTTGTGATTACAAATGTAGTTTCATTTGCGAATGTTTTACATTTAATCGTTCGGATGTTCTAATAATCCTGAATTTCAAAAGCGAAAATAATTGATAGAATGAATGATAGAATAACATTTATTGTTATATGCATCGTTTCATTTATTACCAACTTGCAAATTGACATTAAACAAAAGGAATTGCTACATTGAAATGAGTACATTAGAATTGCCATTCACACATACTATTTGAAATATACGCAATACAATTTATAATGATGAAATAGCGGAATATACGTGAACTTGAAATAATAGTCAATTGCATAAAATGGATTTTTAATTTGAAATACAAATGTCATATAAACCAAGCATAAGTCATTTATAAACACGAAACATTCATTTACGAGAATTTAATATTTACGTATGTTGCCATCAATACGCATGAATTACTTCCCAACAAAAAAAATCTAAATGGGACACATATTTCAATATTTAAAAATGTATTGTAACGTCTTGTATATGAACTACACACTGTGCACGAGTAACGCAAACAACATGGGGAAAGAATGGCAACAATAACAAATGGACAGATAACCCCATAAGATCAGTACTATGTCGAAGTGTATTCATGTCCTTATTTGGAAATACACGTATAAAGTATAACACTATAATAAGATAATTCTTCATTCAAATATGGTATAGGATTATAATTATTTGTAACATTTATAATAATAAACATAAAAAAGCCCAATTTTGCCACATTTAAGTTTGGCAAAACTCAAACATGAAGTGCTAGAACATAAAAAAAAAACGATTAAGAAGCTTAACATATATTATTGAGTTTTTGAATCATGGTTATAATTGTAATAATCCTTATATTTTGCCCGTGAGTTACATGAAATATTCGATAAAGTAACTAAGCAAAATAAATGTTAGTGGTTGCATATCAAACAGCCTTTTCATAGGTATTTACACATTTTTAACAAGTAAACTATCACGTGAGCATCATAAAGTTTCTTTCTATGCAAAACCTATTGGAATATTNTACTATTCATCGTTATAATGAATATTATCCGAAATTACATTTTCCATTTTTTTATCCGAAAACTGTTAAACTTATAGTAAAATAAATACAACATTTTGCACATAGAGACCCCCATAATCATACCTTTTCTTAACGGGCATTCGTAGCTGAATCGATTTCAGCAATAAAAAAGATATGTCATGTTCAAACCAAAAAAGAATTCGACTCAAATCAAAATTAACTGTTTTTGCACCTTCTTTTTTTCTGCCGTTTTCTAGTGGATTGTAACCCTTTTCAGCTTTATCCTATCTCATGACTCGATTATTTAGTATATTGTAACCTTATTGAACCGGTTGATCGCCAGTGTTGAAATCAAGCAAAGGAAACCACAGTCTTACGGGCACAGATTGAAAACAACAATATAGACAAAAATAATCGCGAAACAATTTTTTTAAAAGGCACACGACATAATCTTGGCATAGCAATAGGTGAATGTGCAATTAAAGTGAAAAAAACGGATTTCCAACTTCTCTTTTGGTGAGTGACAAACGTCTTTCATTTATTTGATTCGATGCCGTTTTACTTGTAATGACTTCTTAGGACTTGGGCGAATGTTCTTTCAATCCATTTCTACTTGAACTGTTCCAGAGAAAGCTTAGCAGATCGTACCATTAGCAAATGCACATACTTTCGCGCTGTTGTAACTGACAACTGTCGAATTTCAATCAGAGGAAGACCGGCAAAATAAGTTCAGGACTTATTACCACAAATTATATTTATGACAGACAAAATAAAATGGAAATCCTTTTAAAGTTACATTTCTGTTTGGTTTACTTTTTATTTTTGGAAAGCATGAAATTATCATATGCTTTACCCTAGCCGTACTATGATTCATTTAAAAGTAAATTCAAAGTACTAGGCTTATTTGGTATAATTTGTATCACTGGACTGTCATGTCAAAAACCAGCCTGGCTACCTAAATGTCTTTTTGCATCAATTTTACCTATATTGCTAACATAAACATTTATAACAAAATGGATGCTGATAACTTTCTTTATAATCAAGATGATAAAATTTTCAAAGATATCATAACCTGTCAAGCAATAGTACAGAAAGAAAACTTACCGAAGGCAGTTTATCCTTTTTTTAATTATCCAGTTTCACATTTATCACATCATCAATATTCAACACAAACACTTTTTAATGATAAGCACAAAATATCACTTTTTACAGTTAACACCATTTAACATGTTTTAGTAAAAAAAATAGTAACTTGTAACTGATGTTTTGGTTGAACACTTTTTCAACTCCTCATTGATTTATCCACATCAATGGTAGAGAAGTCACTATGTATTTCCGCACAATCCACTTGATCATATTAGATTGTTTTTTCCGTATGAAAGTTCACAAGTTGACTTTTCTTCTTCTTGTCGCTAACTCAGATGGACAAACCGGCTCTGTGCAAAGAGAGTCGTGCGCTGCCGTAGAGCTTCACTTGCATGGTGGTCTCCTTCGTCTGGCCCCTGAGGCCGTCGTGCAGTGAGAGGGACTGCAGCAAAGGTTCTGTTGTCATAGTGCCTGTCTGACCAGGGCACTGGTCTGAGTTGCCAATTCTGAACTTCGTGAACAGATGGCGGTTTAAGCTGTTGTGTCCTTTCCGCAGCCTGAATAAGAGTATCTGCTCGGATCTTGAAGGCAGTAGGTAGGGGTCGTTTCTGTTGTATCGTGGATGTTGCTTTGCCTTGATGAGGATTGTCTTGGCTTCTTTGAAGGTGGTTGACCTGTCATTCTGCTCTTTTGTCTGTGGCTTTATTGTGGATTATGTTGCAGAGAGAAGTAACCAATGGTTGCACGACAGTATGGGCTCTTCCAGGTTTTTTTTTGGGGTTGTGGGGGAAGGGGCCTTTAGCCCTTATGTGGGGGAAATTTTAAGCAGGATTTTCCAATTTGGGGAAAAATTGTGTGTGTGGGAATTTTCGCAGCGTTTCCCTTTTTTGGGGATTTGTTTACTTTCTCTCTCATTATTACAATACATTTGTACATGTTTGCTCTATATTCATTGTTTTTTTCATAATTTATTACGTTTGGCAAGATTAAATTGAAATAGAATTGAGATATTATAATCATGAGACACATCTTTCTATTAAAAAAAAAAAAAAATCGTTCTGAAAGGGGAAAAAAACAGCCTAGTTTGGTGGGGGAAGACGCCGATATTCGGCATCTGTTATATAAGGTAAAAAAACCCTGTCTTCATAGGGAGGAAAAGGCAGTTGACAGGTCTTTCAGTTCTTTTGTTTACCTGTGACTTGATAATCAATGTTTGGTAAAAAAGTGTAATTTATTTGCAACAGAGGACACTATTGTTCTTCTGCAATTAAACCGTTATGTGTTACATTACAATATTTGTAATGGCCACTTTGTGGATATTTAGCTGACTGTACTTTTGGCTATATAATGCCTATCACACTTGTATATCAAAATATTTTGCAAGCTTTTCTATTTGCCTCAGTGTTGGAATCCAATTAACCTGGTTGAAGTTCAAATTTTGGCAACTGTAAAACTACAAATATATCAATTATCAACCTTATATTTGGAATATTTTATTTATTCTGTGTGTTTACCAGGTATGTATGCAGTTAAAAATGTCCCTTTTATTAACAGTATTCTTAAATTTGAGAAACTATGACCATTTCACATTATTCAGAAAATTGCCAGTTTGTCCATTTGTTAACAGATCATTTCAAAGCAAGCCATCTGCTTCTTTTTGCACAGAACACCGTCTCATACTTGTGCACTTGTGTCAAAATCCTTATAATGAATAGTAAAGCTGAAAGCTTTGAGAAGTGCTTTGGACAAACAATCAAACCGATTCTAGCATTTCCTACAAGGCTTCCCTTCCTTATAACTAGACTGAGTAACTAGTTAACAACCACTGAGAAGTACAATTTGATCTCAAATGACTGTTGACACTTTAAAGTTTGATTTCAGATAATAATTCTTGCATTAAGAAAACATTTTCTTTTTTTTTTGCACTTCAACTTCAAGAGCATCCAACCCTTTTTATGCCCCCTTCTACGATGAAGAGGGGGTATATTGTTTTTGGCCTGTCTGTCATTGTATGACGGTGTCTGTCCAAAAACTTAACCTTGGTCATTACTTTTGCAATATTGAAGATATCAACTTGTTATTTGGCATGCATGTGTATCTCATGGAGCTGCACATTTTGAGTGGTGAAAGGTCAAGATCATCCTTCAAGGTCAAAGGTAAAAAAAACAGAATTCAAGTGAAGAAATAAGCTTTGTAAGGGAGATAATTTCTAAACCTGTCAAATGATAAATAGCAATTTTATATCAAAGAGGGGCAGTAGGAGGCATTGTGTTTCTGACAAAAAGGTACAATGAACTCTGACTGAAGTTTGAATGAAACCAAGTCTGACTGAAGTTTGAATGAAACCAAGTCTGACTGAAGTTTGAATGAAACCAAGTCTGACTGAAATTTGAATTAAACCAGGTCTGAATGAAGTTTGAATAAAACCATGTCTGAATGAAGTTTGAATAAAACCATGTCTGACTGAAGTTTGAATGAAACCAGGTCTGACCATCTGACTGAAGTTTAATGAAACCAGGTCTGACTGAAGTTTCAATGAAACGAGGTCTGACTGAAGTTCCAATTAAACCAGGTCTGACTGAAGTTTGAATGCAAAAGTCTGACTGAAGTTTGAATGAAACCACGTCTGACTTAAGTTTGAATAAAACCAGGTCTGACAAGTTTGAATAAAAAAGGTCTGACTTAAGTTTAAATCAAACCAGGTCTGACTGAAGTTTGAATGACACCAGGTCTGACTGAAGTTCCAATTAAACCAGGTCTGACTGAAGTTTGAATGCGAACAAGTCTGACTGAAGTTTGAATGAAACCATGTCTGACTAAAGTTTGAATGAAACCAGGTCTGAATTTGAATAAAAAAGGTCTGACTTAAGTTTAAATCAAATCAGGTCTGACTGAAGTTTAAATGAAACCAGATCTGACTGAAGTTTCAATGAAACCAGGTCTTACTGAAGTTTCAATGAAACCATGTCTGACTGAAGTTTGAATGAAACCATGTCTGACTGAAGTTTAAATGAAACCACATCTGAAAAGTTTGAATGAAAAAAGGTCTGACTAAAGTTTGAATAAAACCATGTCTGACTGAAGTTTGAATGAAACCATGTCTGACTGAAGTTTGATGAAACCAGGTCTGTTTGAAGTTTGAATGAAACCAGGTCTGTTTGAAGTTTGAATGAAACCTGGTCTGTCTGAAGTTTGAATGAAACCAAGTCTGACTGAAGTTTGAATGAAACCAGGTCTGACTGAAGTTTGAATCAAACCAGGTCTGACTGAAGTTTGAATGAACCCACATCTTAAGTTTGAATCAAACCAGGTCTGACTGAAGTTTGAATGAAACCAGGTCCGTTTGAAACTTGAATAAAACCAAGTCTGACTTAAGTTTGAATCAAACCAGGTATGTCTGAAGTTTGAATGCAAATAAGTCTGACTGAAATTTGAATGAAACCAGGTCGGACTGAAGTTTGAACGAAAAAACCAAGTCTGACTGAAGTTCAAGTGAAACCAGGTCTTAATGAAACCAAGTTTGACTGAATTTGAAAACAACCAGGTCTGACTGATGTTCGAATGAAACCAGGTCTGACTGAAGTTTGAAAAAAACCAAGTCAGACTGAAGTTTTAATGAAACCAGGTCGGGCTGAAGTTTGTATGAAACCAGGTTTGACTTAAGTTTGAAAGAAACCAGGTCTGACCGAAGTTTGAATGATACCATGTCGGACTGAAGTTTGAATGCAAACAGGTCTGACCAAAGTTTGAATGAAACCAGGTCGGACTTAAGTTTTATGATAACAAATTCTGACTAAATTTTGAATGATACAATGTAGGACTCAAGTTCGAATGAAACCAAATCTGAATGAAACCAAGTCTGACTGAAGTTTGTTTAAACTAGGTCTGACTGAAGTTTGAATGAAACCAAGTTTTACTAAAGTTTGAATGAAACCAGGTCTGACCGAAGTTTAATTGAAACCAGGTCTGAATGAAACCAAGACTGACTGAAGTTTGAATTAAACAAAGTCTGACTAAAGTTTGAATGAAACCAGGTCTGACTGAAGTTTAATTGACACCAGGTTTGAATAAAGTTTGAATGAAACTAAGTCTAACTTAAGTTTGAACTAGAAATGGCGCGGCAGAGGCCGACGCGTATCCCCACACCGAATGTTTGACCTAGGTGTGCCCCAGGGTTGGTAATGGGGCCATGCATAGTCGAGATTGACCGTATTGTCATAAGAGAAGTTCAGTATCAATATGAAGTGAATCCATGTAGAAATGAAGAAATTATAGTAAATTGCAATTTTTGGTGGGTGTGGCCTATATGGGCGGGGCGCCCCAGGGTTCGGATTGGGGCCATGCATGGTTGAGATTGACCGTATTGTCATTAGAGAGGTCCAGTATCAATTTGAAGTGAATCGGTGTAGAAATGAAGAAGTAAATGTAAAATAACCTTAAAAAATGAGTGATAATTTCTGACCCGGCCCCACCCCAACCCCCATAACTTTTGACCCAGGGGTCAGATCAAAATTCCAAATAGTGCAGGGTCGCACATATGCTCATAGCTACCATGTGTGTAAGTTTCAAGGTTCTAGTGCTAATAGTGTAGGAGGAGATAGTGGCCAGGACGGACGGACGGACGGACGGACAACCGGACGGACAGACGGACGGACGGACGGCGGACACAACCACAATATCCCCACCTTTTTTTCAAAAAGTGTGGGGATAATGAAACCAAGTCTGACTGAAGTTTGAATGAAACCTAGTCTGACTGAAGTTTAATGAAACCATTTCGGACTGAAGTTCGAATGAAACCAAGTCTGACTGAAGTTTGAATGAAACCAAGTCTTACTGAAGTTGGAATTAAACGAGGTCTGACTGAAGTTTGAATGAAACCAAGTCCGACTAAAGTTTATATGAAACTGAGTCGAAATGAAGTTTGAATAAAACCAGGTCTGACTGAAGTTTGAATTAAACCAGGTCTGACTGAAGTTTAATTGAAACAACGTCTGACTGAAGTTTGAATAAATCCCCTCTTTAAAAGGGGTTCAAATGTCTTGTTACTGAAAATTCATCTTTCCGAAAAAATCAAAACAGTCAAGGCAGTGTGCTACATGATGTGGCCCTGGGTGGATTACATAACTTTTCATCTAAACTAGAACTTATAATGCACAAACCGACATATTTGAACAGTTATGTGTGTATACTTTGAGTGCTCTTGTTCTGCTCCTGCGCCACATCGAAATTCAGTTTGTGTAATAGTCACAGAAAAACTCCCAGCACCTGTTTTTTGAGAGGCAGTAGTATGTTGCATTTCCATCTGAAATTGGATAATCATTATATTCAACAAATTTCTATTTCCATTTCTATGATTTATCGAATTTGACATCCTGGAAAATTGTTTTCAATTATGTCACAAGTAACAATGTTATAGAATACAACATAATGACTGGTGCCATTACCGGGTATTAAAATAAATATATAATTATTTAACAATAGTTGCCAAGAACGTGCAGAATACTACAAGATGGCAACACAAAATAATAACCCTAATTTGAGCTTTGTATAAGACATACAAAAAATACCAATAATGGATTATTATTTTTTACTTTCTTGTTGGTTTTTTATCATTCCATCAATCCATGCATTAGACTATAATTCTAACTAGGATTTGTGGTTATATTCTCCATCAGAGAATAACATTATAATTGTTACACTACTCATAAGTCCAAAACCTATCATCAAATACTGAAATTTAATCAATACAATAAAACATATAAGAAACACAATTATTTTCAAATTATTGTTCAATAACAAACTAATTCTGGTACCTGGCACAGCCTTTGTGGTTTAAGTCTTACACATCAGAACTTCAGATCCTTGTTTTTAATAGTAAATAAACAATAAACTGAAGAATTTACAATAATTTCATGACACTATGTGAAATAGTTAAAATAAGCCCACAAGCATACTTGAAACATAGCTTCTTTGTTCCTTGTTTCAGAAAAGTAGTTATAAGCGCACTTTACAACTCACCGACAAGCATTGATTCAATGTTCTTCTACTTTTGGTTTATCTAAAAATAGAAGACATACATATTCAGTTAAAAAAGTAAGAAAGTGCAAATGATAATCGCATCAACTTAACTCTGTGAATTCAAGTCCACTTTTTATTCCAAAACTTGTGTTTTTCAAATGGTAAAAATGGCATGATAAACAAGACAATTTGGAAAAATGACAAATATTTTTAAAACTATCAGTAAAATAAAACATAACACCACAATAATGAATATGTTCTTAGACCCATGTTAATGATAATGTTCTGTAAATATTCGTTTGTTTGGCTTTTTTAGGAAAACATAATTTAAAGTGAGAGGTATCCATCCCCAAGTCAAAAACATTCAGATGAATAAGCTATGAAAGTATGAGCAAACTCCAGGCAGAACTTAAACTTTAAAGATAAGTTTAGTTCACACAATTTCGGAACCTATGTGCGCACGCACAAATATGTATGCATACAGAGAGAAGGACAAGTGAAAAGCTACATGTCTTCCACTTTGTAAAGGCATATCAAATGTACACACAGGAAGAAACTGCTACTTTATCGTTGTACACAAAATGGCAAACTGTACTGGTTGGCAAGTATTTTCCTGACAGTGACTTAATACGCATTAATTTGGGATGGTTTTTACAAATGTTTAAATTGAACACCAAAACTTTACAAAAAGCCTCCTGGGTTCTAAGCCCGTTTGCAATGTAAACAAATAAAATTTAACCTACGCGCAAGCACACCAATAGAGGCCTGTACTGGGGTACACAAAACACTGCATTTTTCACGTTGACAATAGTATTTTCCAGTGGTTTTATTCAGTGATTTTGTTTGGAAAATTACTTGTACCAGTCCAATTGAGAAAATTAGCATGTTAATTGAATTTGGGAAAAGTCCCCTTAAAAAAACATAAAATTGGGAATCTAAGTAAATTGTTTTTGCTACCTGAACATAAAAATATCATCTGATAATTTAATTAGTGTATTAAAATATAACTGTTAAAGTTATGATTCTTCAAGCAAAGTTTCCACTCAGATGGTGTGCTGACTGGGAAAAAAATCTGTCTCAAAGTTTTAGTTTTCTTTAAGCCATACTTTGAAATCAGCAGACATACATGAGGCTGAAGACCTATATTACTTTGTTATGTAGTAATTACTATTGTGACTTGTTTTATTAACAGAACAGGGCTCAAAATAAACTATTAAACCCACTTGTTCATTTGGACTTGTGTCCTCAAATTGAATATTTTCTGACCAAAAATGTTTATTTTCTTGAATATACTTAGTTTTATTTTATTTTTTAGAAATTTACAACATATATAGAATAACATATCACAACTAGAAGAGTATCTCCTTATTTTGCACCTAAACCATAATATTATTAATTATGTAATACAAAGCAATGTCAGATGCAAAATGACTTACATTGTATCAGGGCCGTCGATCTCTGTTTTTTGGGGCCGAATATCGGCCCCGCCCCCCATCAAAAAGTATACTTTTTCCCCTTTTTTGGAAAAAAAATCCTGTTTTTTTTTTGTTTTTTTTTTTACAAAGAAGTGTCTCATGATTATTTATCTCAATTTTATTTCAAGTACATCTATTCAAATATACTTAATTATGACAAAAAGCAATGAATATAGTTCAATCAGTACAAATGTTGTTATAAGAGCGTAAGTAAAACAAATCCCCATAAAAGGGAAACACCAAGAAAATTCCCCCTCATGAGCCCATGATGAGGGCCCCTAGCCCCTTCCCCTGATGGACAGAGACGGCCCTGTGTATCATATAAATTTACTATATAACAGATCGCACTTATTTTACAATTGATAAAAGGGGCATTAATAGTTTAATAGCCAATTATTTGCAAAACAAATAAACAACACAACTGACTAGAACTGCAGAATGAGAGTAAACTAATGTATACCCGTAATCCAAAATCTGACATTAATAAACCAAAAGCTAGTATGGCATTGTTACATAAAGTATAAGGAAACTATCGGTAAAGTGTGTTAACTGTAACAGTGTTTTTTTTTAACCTATAGGGGAATGGTGGCGGGGCCCCTCCAAAGGGGAAAAAACGTTGTTTTTTTAGGAAAAAGTGGGAAATTTAAAATATATGTTATGATATGCATTATATGAACACACATGTATGTATGAATGTCATATTCACAGCTGAATGTCTCTGTCCTTTTTTCTTAAATACATCAATGATCTTTTCAACATGAATTTCAGACAGTTCAGCCTTCATGCACAGCCTCAGCAGGCTATCCTGATCCAGTGTTCCTTCCTTGAGTTTTTTCCTGGATGGTGTGCAGACTGTTCAGGGGTTTTCCTAGTCATTTTGGGAAAAGAAGTCTGGTCTACAAGGGATTTTTAACATAGATAAAATGTCAAATTTGGGAATTTTTATTAACAAAATGGATCAAATTGGGGGGTTATTATCAACAAACTTTGACACATCAGGTCTTTTCCTGGCCATTATGGGGAAAAATGAATTTCACTTGAAAAGTCCACTGATTTGGGAAAAACCAAATTCATATAACTCTTTTTAATAATTCAAATTAGGAAAACAAAATCATATAAATTATTGTTACACACTTTGTTAGATGTTTATGAAATAAAATTGAAATATAATAATCATTAGACACTTATTTCTAAAAAAAAAATGGAGGGGATTTTTTTTTTAAATAATCACTGAAAAATATATACTCTTTCTTGTGGGGAATGGGGCCCAATATCTGCCCCGAAACTGCCATAAAAACACGGTGTAAGTATCAGAACACTTCTCAACATCATGTTTTCCGCAGAAATTCCAGAAAGATTATTGGATTTTTTTAAACCAATTTCATTGCTTGTTTAAGCAGGGACATATACAATTGTTATTATATATTGTTTGTATATGTCCCTGGTTTAAGTTGTTTATAAGAGAAATTTTAATAATTTGAATTTTTTACTTGTCCCAGTGTAGTGTTTTACCAAGCAGAGCATGGCAAAGTAAATTCTAAAAGGGAATTTAAGCGTTAATTTAAAAGGACAAACATTTCACATTAACAGTTTCCAGTCTTTTAACTAACAGACATCGATAGTGGGGTAACATGCAACCTTGGCCCATACCCTGACCTTGTCAACATCTTAAAAGTAAGGATTTCAAAGACATAGGACGGAGGCTATTCTAGGTATTGTGTACAACAAATAAATTTGAAGTTATATTTTAAAATTATGCAACCATGGACTTAAATAGAAAAACGCAATTCGAACAACAGTTACAAAATATGAATATTTTAAAACGTCTGGAAAATAATTGCCAACCAAAGGTCCAGTATATTGGTTGTTTGTTGGAACACAGGAGTTTGAAATTCTATCCATACTGGTTGTGTACTTAATTCTAGCCACTTTTGGGGCTATTTTTGAAAAATCCTTTTTTTAATGCAACTGGTTGAAACTAAACTTCACATATATTATCCTGGGTTCAAAACTCACCTAACATGAAAATTTTGATAGAATTGGATCAGTGTATGTTACTTTTATGAACAGAAATTTATGACATATTAACTATCAATTTTAGTAGGTCAATTGTACCTTAAAAAGCCGCCACTTTTTAGTTTATTCTACAGGTATAATTACAAGCCAATATCTTTAGACAAATATCCTCATTTTAAGAGTATTAATCAAGGTTTACACAAACAAAATTTCTTCAACTTGAAACTTAACATATTTGCGGCATTATTATACCAGTTACTCCCCCTATCTTTTTCAATAAATATAAAACAAGCACTGTCAATGGGGAACTGCAAATTCCTAAAAAAAAAATAAAAAAAAATAGGTTTTGTCATTTTTTTCTAACATAGCTAAGAAAGAAAACACAATTTGTTTAAAAAGTTGACTCAGAGTTAAGTGTTGATTTTTAGTAAACGCTTATATTTAATTTTACAACATGTAACCTATACATATTGTAATCGAGGGAGGTAATTTATATATTATAAGTTTATATTTAGGTCCTGATTTTTATGTTTTGATAAATGTTTTATACAATTAATTGGAAAAACCTTTATTAAAGTTTATCAGATAAAAATAATAATAATTTTAGCAAACATATTTGTTTCTTATATCAATATAAGTTTCGAAAATAACGATGACAACACTTTTCCCACATGATTTAATACAAAAGTTTAGAGTGATATGCTTCTTTAATTTGCAAAATATTGAGAGTAGGTTAGGTTTTCAAGTTGATTTTTCTAAAAATAATTAAAATGTCTATGTTTAGATCGTGAAAATGCTTTAACACAGGAGGCGGATTTTGTATGTACAGGCCGGAATTACCTACAGGACCAGTAAAGCTAATCTAATGGCCAAAGAATAAAAAATATACCCTCTGATCATTTTTATTGGGTCTGCACACTGCCGTGGGGTAGCCGATAAGTAATTCATCATCTCATCACATCATACAACACATGTCCTGTACATTTCCCTGTCTGTGCATCTTGGTAGATGGGCTGTTCAGAAGCTGCATAAAATAACAACATTCCTTTCGGATATGGCCTTCACTTAATGAACTAAATATGTTTGCTTCAGGTTGACCCTTTTTACTTAAAATAAATGTTACAATGAATCCATTCTTAAAAAAGCTTCTTTGTCACCCATTTTCTTCTTTAAATTTTTAAGTATTATTAATTTATTATAATTTTTCATTTTCATGATACAATTATTACAATCATCAATTTTGAATAGCACCTAGAAATGAATGTTATCAAAGTATTGTTTTCAACTCTTTTTAACCCAGCATATAAAAGAAACGAGCAACCACACAGTTTTACACTTACCCGTTGAAGATCTTCATCATCAGAAGCGCTTTCTGTTTGTGATAGGCACCCCACTCCATGTCCTGCTCTTTCAGAAAAACTGACTGATTTCAATGCACCATTTCAATTTACTGATTTTTATTCAATTCCTATTCCTATTCATACCCAAGCCAGTCATTCAACTTTGGTGGAAAAAGCGGTTCGAGTTGGCTCATGGCCAAACATGGCCAAGGTGTATGTGTGTTTGCCATTTGGCTCATGGCCAAAACATTTGTCGCCGTTTATGTACCAAATACGAAGAATATCGGTTAATTCTATACATAGATGGTGACGTCACTACGTCACCTTCCGCCAAAGTAGTTCTGCGTAGGAATGAAAATGTTAATAATGAAAGAAAAATCGTGTTTTATTGTGTGTTTTAAACGGAATGTTGTTCAAACAAATGTTATTTAATTATATTTAAATGTGATTTTGAATCTCTATTAAGACTGATAGCGATTATCAAAAGCACGATTACCTGACCTACTTTCGCTTTCACCTTTCACTCGTAAAAGAAGTGCTACCCACAATTCCTTTCGCGTTGTTCGTTTGATCATTTTTATCCCGGTGTTATTTTATATAACTATGTAGTGCTTGTATTAAGGTTGATTCAACATGCCTCTTACACGTTCGATCGTTTACGAAAAATAACACACACCAACACAACCTTACCTTGGAGAATTAGAGTTATATAATACAATGTATTTATTTAGTTTATCCAAGTTATCCCGTTCAGCCTCGCTCTGAAAATCGACGCGTCATTAGATATCTTAAAATAATAACCGTGTCAGTATCGTGAAACTGGTCTACATGTGGGATTTTCCGCGCATGCGCACTGACTGGTTGGCAAAAGCACTGGTAGCGTAAAACCACGGACTCTAGATTAAACGGATAAGAATCGGGACCGTTACGCCAAATATCTTGTCGATACTAAGTCACGTGACCGTGTCGTTACTATCGATCTTTTATCGAAGCGCCGAGGTTATACATTTGATGTACCCACTCACGTCTTTTGTTAAATTATAGTTTCATTTCTAGGCCGATTTTGACAAATTATATATCATTAGAAAGCTTACGTTACGTAGTTTTCAGATATATAAATACATATTAAATTTTTCTTCTGATTTCGGCAGCCTGGCGAGTTATAACTTTAACTTTTGCAAATATCATACCGTTTTGGAGTTTTAGAATCTAGATTTACGGTTGACATGTTCGTACTTTATACCGATTTGTAGCGTTTATATTTGGAGTTCAGTTTTAAAAATAACATCTTGCTTAGGAGAATAGAATTCTGTATATGATAGAAAAAAAAATGGTTTAAAAATGAAAGCAAGTAAGGAATGAAGGCGGAAGAAAGTAGCGCGCGGTCCTAACGAACCGAACTGATGCTACGGTCTTGGCGATTATGCTTTTGTTTAGATACCGGCCATTGAATTTCCTTTGCCATGATTATTATATTTTTTATGGAATATATTGAAATATTTTGTTCTAGAGACATATCAATAAAGCTAAGTATGAATGAAGCTTAATAAATTAACGATTTCAGCTCTTGTTTATAACACAGAAAGGGTGTTAATTTTATGATGAAACAGCGTATATAGCGGACCCTCTTGATATTTTTCGGCTTTGCATACTTCAAATATAATGGGTGTCAAAACATTCATCGTTTGTTGTTTATTATCAAAAAGGTAATTATGTAAAATTATATGAAAGGTTATTTACCATAAATTATCAATTAATTAAAATTATTTAAAGATTCTTGAAAATCACGGTCAACTGTCTATGCATGTATATTGAAATATCTTTATAAGTTATCAGAGTTATAAATATATAGAATTCTAAATTATAACTCTGTATTATTTGTATTTTTCGGAAAGATTATTTAACCCCGTTGTGGTCAAATGAGAATGCTGTTTTTTAATCATGTTGTTCCGTACACTTCCATACACTCTTTATAGGACTACGAAATAACGGAGTTTTTTACCGGTACCCGCTAAATACGTTAAATGTTAAGTATTACATTTTTTTAAATGGTTAAAATGTACATGTATAGGTATTAAGCACTTATAATTATTATGATTAAGCTGGCTGACATCTATACAGTATTTAGTTTATGGCAATCTGTATGGGCAGATGGCTATAAATGTTAACAATACGCTACATATCTAATAAACGCAAAATTGAGTATTTGGCGTTACATTACTCCAAGAAATGACCACTAATACCACGAGAAGACATGGATGTATCATAAAAAGTGTAAACTGACCAGACATAGCCACCTGTGGTTAGGGACCAATATACAAGTATAGGTCCCTGCTGTGGCGTATGACACCATATTGTTATTTAGTATTGGTCGGCACAGTATCTGATCATAACGAGATAATTGGTTTGTGCTGAACACAGGGGCAATTAAACCACAGATCTATCAATAAACAAGATTATTGAGATATCTTTTATTGAACACCGCGATAAAAATGCTCAAACCACGGACTCTAGATTACACGGATAAGAAACATGGCAACATTCTCAGAATCATCACTGCTATATGAGTAATCACCTAACAATTCGTCTAAAAATAATTTATATATTTGAGTTGAAGACGATGTACTGTTGTATAAGTCTGAATAAACTATCTGTCTGCCTGTCCAAAACAAAGCCGTCATCGTCCCAGTGAAAACAATCTGATTTTGAATAGTTGGACATGATGCCCTGATGTCAAAATACGAAATGACCCGCGTAACACCGACCGTGATGTTCAAGAATCTTTAATTAATTGATAATTTAAGGTAAATAACATTTCATATAATTATACATAATTACCTCGTTGATAATAAACAACAAACGATGAATGTTTTTGACACGCATTTTATTTCAAGTATGCAAAGCCGAAAAATATCAAGAGGGTCCGCTATATACGCTGTTTCATCATAAAATTAACACCCTTTCTGTGTTATAAACAAGAGCTGAAATCGTTAATTTATTAAGATTCATTAATAATAAGCTTTATTGATATGTTTCGTGAACAAAATACTACAATATATTCCATAAAAAATATAATAATCATGGCAAAGGAAATTCAATGGCCGGTATCTAAACAAAAGCATAATCGCCAAGACCGTAGCATCAGTTCGGTGCGTTAGGAACGCGCGCTACTTTCTTCCGCCTTCATTCCTTAATTACTTTCGTTTTTAAACAAAAAAAAATTCTATCGTATACAGAATTCTATTCTCCTAAGCAAGATGTTATTTTTAAAACTGAACTCCAAATATAAACGCTACAAATTGGTATTAAGTACGAACATGTCAACCGTAAATCTAGATTCTAAAACTCCAAAACGGTATGATATTTGCAAAAGTTAAAGTTATAACTCGCCGGGCTGCCCAAATCAGAAGAAAAACTCAATATATATTTATATATCTGTTTACTACGTAACGTAAGCTTTCTAATGATATATAATTTGTCAAAATCGGCCGAGAAATGAAACTATAATTTAATAAAAGACGTGAGTGCGTACATCAAAATGTATAACCTCGGCGCTTCGCTGTACGCTAATTATTAAAGATCGATAGCCGAGACACGTTAAAACGCGCGGGGGTAAAACATAAAATGTGTATTTCTTGTGTTTAACTCGCTATAAATCCATTAATAACAACGGGAATATACTAAAAGTTATATTTTTTTGAAAGAGGAATTAATAAGCAACAAGAAAGCGTATAAACCAATAAAATCGGATGATTAGTTTTTGCATAAGATTGAATTTACTACAGAAAGGGTCAAATACTCGATTCATCTCCTATCAATACACTCCGTGCGTAAAACATATGGATTCAGACATGTGTTTACTCCAGAAATCGATAGGAAAATCCGAAATAAACATTAAAACACTTAAATAATATTGCAAATATATCATATTCATCATATCATTTATCATATTAAGTGCCTATAAATGTTTATTCATAAATATAATTTATATAAGAGATGTTCTCTCAACCATCAGATGTTTTCTCAAGTCAAGGCCATGCTAACAGTTTGGCCAATCGTGGTTGTACTATTTTGTGCGGCGACCAATCCAATCAATTTCCGGCTTATTACGGTGACCAATCCAATCACTTGCCAATCACACACCTCTGTAAATTGTAATCTGAGCGTTATGTATCAATACTCTCGGTGTAATGTGACCGGATCTGGTTTCCACACTATCTATGTATACAATGAGCATGGTAGATAACACAAATTTGGCCAAGAGTCAACTATTTATATAATAAAGAAGGAAATTAATTGGGTGCGCGTGCAGGTCGGACCATAAAGACCTCGTGAAGAGGCCGGTAGGACCCGTAAATAAACTCTGATTCAAANAAAACAATGCCCTAAACAGGGCTCCCTATGGCTCTAAATTTCTGTAGCCAAATTTACCTTTTTATGTCTTAATTCTTATTATTTTGGATATGTTATGGGTAGTAATGTAGAAAACCTTGTTGCCTACTGGAATTATTTTGTAGCCGAATTTCCTTATTTGTAGCCATTGTGGTGAATCGCAGTGTAAGCCCTGCTAAAAAGCGGAATATATTAAAATCTTAAATTTTGGTGGTTTTTTCTTTTACATTGAATGAATTTTCGTTTCATTTATATTGAATGACAGTATTGATCAATTTTAGCATACACATGAAAAAAAGCCTGCATATAATGCAAATTGAACCGTCTTTGCATGTTTTTGAAATCTCTTTACTAGTGATAGTGAGTGACACAAATCTTGTACTTTATGATACCATCAATCGATATATTTAATTTATTTTAACCAAGTATTTGTTTACCCCTATTGTGATTAAACGTGATTGATTGTTTTCCTGATGGTGTTTCGTACACTATGCAGTAACGTACACTATCTTTACATGTAATTTAGCGGAGTTAACATTTGCCGGTACCCGTTAAATACGTTAATTGTGTAGCAGTAAATGTTTACAATATTTCTAATGTATAGTTATTAAACACTTAATTATTTTAATTAAACTGGCTAATATCTATACACTATATAGTTCATGTAATGATGTTAATCCATGTCGAAAAAATGTCTTCATTTTGTTTAATATTATAAAGTATTTTATTAAAGCAACTGTAAGTATTGTGTCTTTAAAATTGGCTTTAATGACTGCTCAATATGCCAAGAGATGACATGGAGGTGTCATAAATTGTGTTTAATGACCACATGTGGTTTATGCCGGGATCCAAGTATGGGGTCCTGGGTTTATCAAACATTATGACACCATGTTTCTTTGTCATTGTCTGGACAGTATCCGTTCATAACGAGATAATCGGTTTGTGATGAACAAAGGGGCCCCAATTAAACAACGTGTTAAATATGCTGAAAAGCTGTCAAAATTGGTGTGAACAATTAAATAAAAACAATAACATTAATCAAGAGAATTTATTTTATGTGTAACAAGGTAAGTGTTCACATACATATAAAGGTTCAAATAAGTTACTATAAATTGCGTACCTAAAAATCGATCTTTAATTGTTTGTTTTCATCCTTATTTGTGTTCGTTCATTAAATTTAAATCAATTATGAAATAATTTTACATTTCTGAGATTTTTTGTTTTAAAAAAAAGGTCGCGAAGATGTGCCAAGTAGAGAGATTTTTGTGGTAACCACGTACCGAGCTCGTAGATTGTGTTCCATTCCCAAGTTCGTAGTCAGTAAAAAAAAAAAAAAAAATATATATATATATATATATAATCGTTCCAAAAATGCATGTCCTAGCTTGCTAATGTTGTATTTAGACATAATTATTAAAATTATATAAGAGATTATGCAGGATTATCAATAAAAACGACGATTCTGGAAACCTTCTCTATATGCGCTTATATGAATTCCACCTCTTTTTGCCAGCCAGTGGGCGGAGTCTATACTTTACAGGTGCGCGTGACGTCACTCGTCAACTGGTCTATTGTTGCCGTCATGTTATAAACGGAGTGCATATCAGATTGAATCTTGGTCCAGCTTCGCTTGTCGTCGTTACAGCAGATATTGGTTCAAAAAAGCGATATGTATAGCAATAGATAGAACAACATTCCAAGCCAGATGTTGCTCTCTGTGACGAACTTTGTGTGTCACGATACTTTTACTCAATTAACCAGAGCATGTTGTGTTTTCGGCGTGGCTGTCAAAACCGACTGGTGACCTTTTTCAATACCAAAATCAAAAGTTCTGAAACATTTTCGCCAAAAGGTCCGAATTCTCATACTTAATTGGCTATTATGAAAATTGTAGGACTGATCGAGGCAATTTGTTTTGCAACGATGTTAACCGAGGGTTGAGCGTGAAACTAGCGTATGTCACATAAAAAAAATAATACCGGATAAATGCATTTGTCATTCATCTCCCGAAATCAATACAATTTGCGTGTGTCTATTAATATTAGCACAGTGTTCTTGTCGCACATTGCTCCTGTCAACGCCAGTGCGTTTATGCTTAGAGGCGATATGTTTTCTTGGCATACTCTCGATTGTCCCACATTTTGATTTTTAGGATTCAAAATCGATATCGGAAAATACAGGTAAGATGACTGCCTGGGGCTAAAATCCAACTACAGTTAGGTTCAATTTGTTGTCCACCATCTACAACTTCTACACTTCAGCATATCGTCAGTCTCGATAAAAAAGGACAAAACTGCAGTTTGTAACAATCTGAAATAACATCCTTTTCGATCGATACCGACGATATACCGTGCGATGATTGAGGAGTTGTTCTCTCATTTCTGTTCATGTATTTACTAACATAAAATAAACAAATAAAATGCTTCTCGATCAATATTTTATTTTTATTTTCTCCAGTAGCATGAAATATAGACTAACTTTAATAATAATCGTATATTTCGAAACCAATTGATTTAATACCCATAGAAAATGTAACAAGAATTTGTTCATATAACATGAATTTGTTCATAATCGATTAAATTTCCGTACCTCATCAGCCTGTGCGCATTACACAGCTTGATATAGCACGCAAATGTCCAACGATCCCAAAACTCAGACAACCCCATGGAAATGTTTCAACCCAAACAAGAAGTTCAAAGATGTACAAAATATGAACAGGCATCCGCATACTGCACAACAGTCATAGTCTGATCAAGTAGGCGCCCCTTCATGGCAACAAGTTGTTGGTCAATGTTTCTGTACTTCCTTTTCTTGATGGGTCGGGTGCCCTCTGTTGAGTATTGTAGCTGTCGGATGTAGCTCAAGGATTCTATTTCTTGAAGTGTCCTGATGATACTGTATATGTTCGGGTGCGGGTGATGGATAACTTTCTTCAGCATACTATGCCATCCTTCTAGGTTGTTGGTTGTTCTAGGACCGTGTGTGCTGAAATGGTTCCATACTTCCTTCTCGCCTTCGATCCAGTGTTCGGTAACATAGTCGGTAAACGTCTCTACTGCTGCGGGAAGGTCCAAATCTCCTACGTCTGTGAGGGCATTGAACCACACATCTTCCACAGCCTCGATAGGGACAAGCGGAAGAACGGCTGCTCTCCGTACCAAGCGGTGTACATTCTCGTCGGTTCTGTATGCCTCAGTAAGTCCGCACGACTAAACTTTTCTCCAAATACACTGTGCGAAGTGAAAGAAGCAGGCCTTTACATCTGTTCTTGGGAAGACACGCCTGGCAGCATTTCTGGGTGCTATCTCGTGGTCCATGAATAAGACTTCTGGTTGAAGGATCAGATCTATATGCGCGCACTCTCTCACCAGAGCTTCGAATAACCGTCTGTATACTTCCACTGACTTTCCTGGTAGTAGGGCGAACATAACAGGGTACATGTGTCCGTCTACGAAAGTATGCCAGGTGTAGAGCTGGTAGAATTGGTCAGGGCAGGTGTAGAATGTTCCGTCACCGTAAACAGTTCTCGCAGCACACAGGTTCTGTAGATTCGAGTCTGTGGCAAAGACAAGAAATCTCTGGTCGTCTCCCTCGTCTATGAGTAGGAATCGCTGACCCGTAGACGTCTGTGTCCATTCTCCATCAAGGCGGATATCCTGTCTGTTTTTCGGGAGTGGAGGTCTTGTTTTACTTCTTTGGCGGTACAACTGTGCCTTACAGCCTTCATATGTTGGTAAGTTCACAACCAGCGATGCGGTGTCTTGATTCCAATCACGGGTTCGAAGCGCAGTTAACTCTTCCTTGTAGATTGCGGGAACTGGTGTCGTTTCTTCTCGGCATCGTTTCCGTATCTTCTGCATCACTGTGTTTGAGACTACTTCTAATGGATTTCCCTCGTGTGTATGGTGTCCACTGTTTCCAATGAGGATTCCTTCTCTAGTAGTCGCCCTTGACGGACATTCACGCACAGCACACGTCCAATATACTCGAGCATCTCGTCTGCTTTTAACCTGTAATCGAAACAACATATATTACAATAATTATGAATGAAAATCACCGGAAAATCNTGTCCGTCCGTCCGTCCGGCACTTTTGTGTCCGGAGCCATATCTTGGAAGTGCTTTGACGGATTTCATTGAAACTTGATATAAGTATATATATGGATAAGAGGATGATGCACGCCAAATGGCATTGACGGATTTCATTGAAACTTGATATAAGTATATATATGGATAAGAGGATGATGCACGCCAAATGGCATTGTACACCATCTGTTAAATTTAGTGTATATTAACATTGAATGTTTTTGTGGAAAACGCACAACTTTTTAATTCACCTAAATAAATATTGAAGGCTCAAGAACCTTCCTCTGTCTTAGTTTTGAGTTATTGTCCTCCGTCCGTCCATCTGTCAGTATGTTCGTCCGTCCGATTTGCACCCATCCTCAAACAAAGCATATGTTGCGGGGGATATCAATTCTACGAATTTGCTTGTTTATACTGTGTTTCTATGTATGCAGTTTCAATTTTTCACTATGTACGCTTCCCTTAAATTTGTGAAACTGTGACAGTTTCACATAATTCAGAAAAGTGAGTGTTCGTCAATTTGTGAAGGGGTCATTTGTTTTTGAAAACCATTAAAGTGATTCAAGGAATGACTACAAATGACAGTTTTGTAAACACTATTACTGGTATGTTTGATTTCAGTAGCACAATTGATTTTCGCATTTAGAAAATATTTTTCACTTTTTATGTACTTGATTTTACCCCACCATCTTTATATCAGTTATCCAGTTTTGAAAACAAAACGTGCATACAAGTACATAATTGTAAAAAAAAAATACTTTGAGGTCTTACTGTTTAAAGTTTGAATGAAACTCCACTTTCAAAGGGATTCAAATGTCGTATTCCTGCAAATTCACCTTGTAGAAGTCGGTCACAAATCATTGAACTTTTATTATGCGCTCTGTTGAACGTATGTTGTTGTGTTTTTTTTTCTGTTTGACAACGCATGAGATATATGAATAGTGAAGGCTTGGCATACAGTGTATTCAAATAATTATAACTGTGAAAGTATTAAAGACCCAAATTGACTTATTTTATATTTCAGTCAATAACTTCATTCACAGTGTGTTACCAATCATGGCTGAAGGGCCACACGCAAATGGAGAGGAATGTATGTTAATTTTCTGTTTACTTGTCACAACCGATTCAATGCATACACTTGTGCATGTAAAATATGAGAATCTAAACTGATTTTGATATAATATATTCTTGCGATTTTTAGTGCCGATGATCGATTTGGCTTTCGAACAGGAAAAACGTCGGCTATTGGCGACGCTGCATTCAATCAGTGGCAATCATCGTTGCACATTCGCCCACATTATACAACAGAGTATGTAACGTGTTTTTTTTAACAATCTTGCTTGAATAATTAAATTAAAACAGACCCATTTTTCTATCAAAGCATTGTACGATTTACGTCGCATGGCCACGATACAACATGTATTACAGACAAAAAGTGATGATGCTAATTTATAAAATGCATATTGTATTGTAGTAATAGTTTTATTAGTTGTGTTTATTTTTGCACTTGCATGTATATTTTTCAGGTTCAGATACTTATAACCTAACCATTTAATAAATGGGATATAGATCAATAGTTAAACAAACATGTCAAACCAATAGCTAAACAAACATGTCAAGCAATCAAAGGCAACGGCGATAATTACGTTTCTTTTCATTATTTGACTTGTTTCGTTGGTCACAAAAATGAACGTTATGGAATCAGAGTTAAAAGCACTATTAAGAAATGCATTTAATTATTCCGTAAACTTATTGCGTTTCGATTTATGCCGTTATTTATTTAGTGGGAAACTTGCACGAGCAGTCCATGGAATCTGAATTCGATGGTATTGCCTCCATCCTTCAAAAACCAGAAGAGCGGTATCAACTGCGACTTGAACTTGAAAAAGCAAGCTATAATTTGAACACAGGTATATATAACTTATGCATTATTTGAAATTATATTTGCAAAATTTCATATATAAGAAATATTTACAGAAATACAAGTAAAATTAATGCTCGGACTCGCATTCCATATTTGCTTTTAACTGGATACGTTTTATAACTCAAACATTTCGATTGATTAAAAAAAGTCCGTAAAAGAAAAACAGCAACATTTAAATATAAATAAGGGATCGGTCGTTACACATATTACAATAACGAACAACTATATGTATCGAATGAATAATTATACGTTATATAATGCATTAAAGTTGAACGGCAAACTATCGTGAAGTCATTCGGCAGACGCAACTAAACTATTTATCTAACAAAACTTACACTATAAATGTTGAAAAATATAATAAAACTCTTGAACAAAAATTGTTATAAGATTATTGAGCCAGGCATAATAGCATTGCGATAATTATTATTATTTTCACTCATAAAAACCAACAATTTTTTTTGCCTTAATATTTATATATACTATAAATTATGTTTTAAAAATGATGTTTGCCGTGATGAAGTTTTTTTCATAATTAAATTGAAACTCAACGTCACAATACGTCAACGTCGTTTCACTGAGGCTCAGATAGTAGATGAATAATCGTTGACTACCTAAAACAACCTAATTAATGAACGGACTGAAAAAACGGGTTTCAGTCTCATGATTAAGAAAAAAAGTATTGTAGATTCTATAAATAAATGAAAAAGTAAAAATCGAAATTTGTGTCATGTAACCCGGTTTTCACAGATTCTGGATCAATTGTGTATTTAATGTACTTAACATATAATGAATATATGTCATGTAAGAAATAATTATATGTATTTCTTGTTTTTTTTAGTTCCAACATTAGCGACTAACTACTTTATGGAGCATGTCGATGCGTCCATATCTACAGAAGGTTTACTCAAAGGTATAAATCTTTTTTTACGGAATCGTGTGTTATATGCAAGTTCGAAATACATGCTATGCACATTTTTTAAAGATTTTTTAATAAGTTATGAATGAGTATTACCAAATGTCTACACGGTGATGCAAAATTTCTTAATGTAAATTCCTCTGCATATGTAGTTCACCAGAACAGATTTCAAAAGTGATTTGTTCCTTTGATAATACAAGACCGTGCGCTTTATATTTGTGTCGTTTTTTTTTGTATTTAGCCCCCTACCAGTATAACCGGACAATATGTTTAACCCCAGTCTGTTTGTCAGTCAATCTGGAACCTGCGATAATTCAAAATGTACTTTAGCTTTGTTGATGAAACGTGGTATGTTGATAATTGTTCATATGGGAAATATGCACGTTATTTCAGGTGTGTTTTGTTCGTGAGACAAAATTGCTATGGTTACAGAAATAATTGAAAACTTAACACTAAAACAGTACTAAAGCTTAGTTCATGGATAGAGATTGATATGGGAAATTTGCGCGTTATTATAGTTTGTTTCGTCAGAAAATGCAGTTATGTAGTTATGGATACAGATGCTATAGATACAAAAATAATTGAAAAACTTAAATCTGGATTCTGCGATAACTGAAATAATACTTAAGCTGGTGTTAGTTGACGAAAGTCGGTTTGTGGATAGAGGGCCATATGCTAATATGCAAGTTATTTAAGTTGTGTGTCTCCGTTCATCCGTCTGTCCGTCCAAAAACTGTAACGCGAAACGAATGAATCCTGACACAAGTTATTTGGCCGGCCGGGGATCAACCCATGATCCTCGGATGTTTAGTCCAGCACTCTATCGACTGAGCTAGCTGGCCCAAACAATATCTTAGATATTTATTGAAACTTATGGAGATTCTATTCTTGCCCCGTTAACCGGTAGTGGACTGTTGTTTTGTCTTAATACAGCTAATGTTTTCCCTTGAATTGAACGTGGTCATGTTGTTTGGTAATTAAATACACACACATTCATCTTTTTAGGGTGATCTTTTTGTTACTTTTCAACTTTATTAACACGTGAACTAAGTGCGCTTTATTCCATTCTAAAACTTTAAAAGAGACTTTCATTACTCACGTGTGTTAACTGTATTTTGTTTCCAGCTGTTGAAATTTACCTGGCGAAAATGAAAGATATCAGAGACCGCTTTAGTCTGAAAATGCAAGCGATGAGTGTTGGACGATGCTAGTAGAAAGGTGAGCAGAAACTGGTTCTTTAGTATATTAATACAACAGTTCTGAATTTCTTAGGGCGCCGTTCAGCATCTTGTTTCATAGTGAATAAATGTGTTACAGGATTGAAGGAAAAACATATCGAATCCAAACACAAGGTCATTATGATCTGAAGTAAAGAAAGAAAAATGTGAGTGTAGGTCCCGACACATTCTTTCCTTACGAGATTCGAACGCTTTTAAATCAGCCTGCTGTTTCCAACTGTATACAGTATCTTTGCGATTGAGACGCAGTAATGCTTCGAATGTTTGCAGAAATTACGCGATGTTAAAAGCCCAATCAATCTTTAGACATAAGAGGCAGAATACATTTTAAATTGTTCATTGAACTTCCAAAAAAACTTCAATGTGGGTGTATATTTTTTACTCATTTATCCACAGTCTTCATCATTTAAAATTATATGTCTATGACACACAATGTTGGGAGTCTTTTTTATAATCAACACCGAAGTTTTTTTTTTTTTGTTTTTGTTGTTTTTTTTTGTTTTTAAATAAATGAGCCTATAATGTCTTGGTGGCTTGAGATTTAGGGGTTTCTTTGCTTCAGATTGTTCTGCAGCACAAGCCGATGTACTGGAAGGTGTTGACGATGTTTTCTATTGATGTCTTCACAAAAGCATAATCTTACTTTAGTATGCAGTTGAATGCTGTCGGCTATAACGAATCGTGTGTGTTAGTTTTTGTTCTCTGAATATGTACATCTCTATTTGCATGCTTGTCTTTTTTTTTAATCATGAGCATGTTTCCTATTAAATGCCTTTTTTCGTGTACTTAAGACGTAATACATTGTAAAAATCATAATATTTGGCAACATTTTTTGTAAATACATATTTTTATGGTATACATTGATTTCTTTTTCTAAAAGGTCCCTGTGATGTAAACTCGTGACCTGTGCAATTAATTTTCACCAGCTTTGGATTTACAGTGCGTTAATCCAAAATAACAACTTCTTTTTATAGAAAATATGACTTGATGCTGTATTTTTTTAAATAATTTTAATAGTGTATGCCTTTTGTATATTTTAAACTTTTGGTATGTTTGATACGTGTTTTATGAAATCGCTACTGCTGAGATCGCAAAACACATTGACATAGTTTTAAACAAAATAAATGCATTTTAGATTTATTATATTCGTGCCTTGGAAAATGTTTACCTTATTTAATGTACAGTTATTAAGTTGAAATTTCATGTTAATGTTATTCCAGAAGTGCACATTTCCCTAGTATTTGTTTATGTGAATTTACTTATGTATTTTAGTGTATAAGGAAATTAATGATATGGAAGGTCCTTTGACTAAAATATGAATTGTATATATCCATCGGAGTTTATTCAATATATAATTATATAAACATGTAACAGGCGACAGCATTTTGAATAATTTATGTATATCACCAAAGATCTATGTATTAAAAGTACCATTTGCTGACATAATTTGTGTCATTGATACTTGATTACCTAGGTATGTTTTATATGTTCATTATTTGTATTAATTTTTATCACAGTATACATGTTTTGTACATATTACATTTATCATATTGTTACGAAACCATAATGTGCCATTAGTAAGCCCCCTTCGAAGAAGTTGTGGTATATAGCATTGCACCTGTCCGTCGGTCGGTCGGTAGTCAGGTCGTTCGGTCCGTAGACCGTTCGTTTCCACGCGATATCTAGAGATTGCTTTGCCCTTTTAAATTGCAAATTTATGTAATGGTTACATGGGAGGAAAAAATGAGGCCTGTTGATTTTGCGATAAACAGTCAAAGTTTATTGCCACATGAGCTTGTAACAGGAAATTCGTGTATGGATTATGCAAAATGTTTGGATTGCACCAGAGGTCAATATGAAGGTTATGCATGTTTTTAAATAATATGAGTTTTCACCCGACCGGTGGGGAACTCCTGTATTGCATGCAATACTGTAAAAGCGTTGTTTTAAACACTAAATTGCCTTATTTTTGTAAATGAATTAAGCATAAGTATAAAATATTAATTATGTAGCATGCATCAAATTTAAAATGATAACTTTGTTTGATTCTATGTTTTATATTAAATTCTACGTTCACGTTAATACTGCTTTTTGAGTGCTGTATTTATTTTGTCCGCCAAAGGATCTAAACGTTTGATATAAATGTTTTCACATTATTCATAAGTTGTCCATTTTCTGATGTATTTCTCATGTCTTGCGGTGTTTAAGGACCGAACTTTAACAATACTTTTTAATATTTTTTAAAAAGAAAACTGTAATAAACGAGTGGTATATCATATTAGGATTAAGAGAAGCGCATACCGAATCAAAATACGCAAAATGATTTCTTTTCGATTAAGGTCTTACTCTTGTTAAAGTTCCTGAAATTCTTACTCACGTAACCCGTGAGGGTGAACAATTTTAACCTGTTTGTGTGACTTTTATACCCTGTTAGTGTTTGTTCTTTTAGATTTTATGAAAATAACATTTTGTTTTATATAGACAGGTCAATTTAATATAATACAAAGTAATATTCGGTGAATATGTGTTAATAATTGAAATCGAATGCCTTTTATGTACATTGATATTTGGTGGGTTTGCATGTGCACAACACATTATTCATGCGCAGATCAGCAAACCACGCTTAAGCCCTTGTATAAACACATCATTATTATCCCCCGCCAGAGGCGGAGGGATATTGTTTTGGCGTTGTCCGTCCGGCTGTTCGTCCGTCCGGCACTTTTGTGTCCGGAGCCATCTTGGAAGTGCTTTGGCGGATTTCATTGAAACTTGGTATGAGTATATATATGGATAAGACGATGATGCACGCCAAATGGCATTGTACACCATCTGTTAATAACGGAGTTATGGCCCTTTGTATCTTGAAAAAATGCTTTTTACTATAGGCACTTTTGTGTCCGGAGCCATATCTTGGAAGTGCTTTGGCGGATTTCATTGAAACTTGGTATGAGTATATATATGGATAAGAGGATGATGTACGCCAAATGGCATTGTACACCATCTGTTAATAACGGAGTAATGGTCCTTTGTATCGTAGTATGTACAAGTTACCGGTAAATTGAAATAAGCAAATATGTATATGCATGTATGTTAAGTGCCATGACCACTTTCTTTGTGACACGTTGTTAATGGAACATGTTTTGTGTTAATGAAACCTGTTTTTATAGTAGTTATGTATATTTTTTAGTCGGTTATAAAAGTTGTATATGCAGATCAGTATTATACTGTTTTAGCAAACTGACTCTAAATAAATATTACTTATTTTCCAATGCCACGTGTTAGTGCTACTTGGTTAACTTTACAAATTCAGACTCATACAATTGTATTCATACGAATTGCACTTGTAGTACAACCAGTTCAAAATAAGGAAATTATTTGAAGCTAGTTATTGCGTTATTTGTATTTACAATACACGTATATAATTTATTATGTTATACACTCAATCGCACTTGTATTGCAACACTTGTATGATTCAAACAGAAAACAGGCTCAATATATCAACTTAAACTTTCATATATTGTCGCTTGAGGTATTTTACACATATTTGCATTTAAAGCATTAATCTATGACGCTCCGACATTTCTGGACAACTTGCGGGTGAGGTTTTCTCGTGCTGCACATGCGAATGGAAGTCTGCGAATATGATTGATTTTCTTTCGCATATAATTCTTTCACATAGAAAAAATCACATATAAAAAAATAGTGTTTCAAACATAGATTCTACATCATTGATCTGCAATGAGACGATTGTAAGCTATTTGGTCGTAAAAGCAGCCATGTGTGTGAATACCAGCTTTTATCCCACTTTTACAGCGATTTCGGTTGATTATAGCCCCGTTGATTAAATTTCTGCTATAATACACGGCACGAAATGACGTCATATATTCGACAAAATGACGTCATAAATCAAGCGAAAATAACAAGTTAAACTTATTGTGTTTAATTAAAAAGGTTTACTGAATAAAAAGTGGGATAAATAGAATAATAGGTAAGTGTTGATTATAGATCAGGTTTATCATGCTCGGCACGAAAACGAAAAAGCACTCGCCAAGGCTCGTGCTTTTTGTTTCCTAAGCCTCGCATGATAAACCTGATCTATAATCAACACTAACCTATTATTCTCTATGTATTGCAAGTGAAACACATTTATCACATCACATAAATGTACGTTTGCTGTGCGTTCAAAAACACCCGGTCCAAAAATTATTTAAAATATTAATGACGAGATAAACATGCGTTAATAACACATATCTGCAACCATGTGTAGCCTACGTGAACTGGTACGGGCCCGTATTTGGGAATGCATGGATATACACTCCACCGTCATTCATCCGATATTATGGGTTCTCGATTTGATAAATGTGGCAACATGACAGCACAGCAATGAGTTGATTCCTGGCAAACAGCGACAGATACTTATTTAGTGCTCGTTCAATTGTGATAACTTGTAAAAGGGATTACAGCGAAAGTAGATATTTGCAGATCTTGTCATTGTGTGACTTTATTTTATAGTGATATTGCTCGTTTAATACTAATTTATCTGATCGTGGATCACTTCAAATTAAATGTCTAAGAGATATTAACAAATGAAAATCAAGACTAAATCCGCTGATAAATAATTGAACAATTATGAAAACAGTAATACAAAGGCGATTGAGTGTAAATTGGCCATGAATATTTGGTAGAAATACCAGTTTCTAGATACTGTAGGACAAAACATCCCGAGTCCTTTGAATAAAACATAACCACTTGAGAAATAAATATGTGCATCACGAAGAAAATTATATACTGTGAAAAACAATTCTCAGCAAAAAATTGAAATGCTACTTTGAAAACATGCAAATAGAAACAGAGCTTATGTTGTTTTTTTGTTAAGTGGTCTTAATTCTTAACCATTTTGCAGACAGTAACATTGTTAAATTCTCGAATACTAACGTGTAATAGATAAGCACTTGAACTGAGTGTCAAATGGAAAATCAAAGCATTCTTTATAAATCGCAACCCTTAATTGAAATTAAAATGCATGGTACGTTAATAAATGCAAATAATTCTCCAATCCCTGTCAACATGTATTGTTTTATTTTGCAAAAGTCGGCTGCTGCTCCACGCACGGTTATTTTTTTATAACTATTCACGTTATTTGGAATATTTTAGAATAGCCATAGGGGCAATTCATCAAATTTGTTCTCGATAGACCTTATTCCAGAACAAAAAAGACAAGAATACGAAACTTTGAGAGCAAACGCTAATGGCAGTAAAAAAATCTTACTTCGTGAACGCAATATACGAATAAAAAACGAATGAAACAAAGTGAGAGTATGACTTAAAACCCAAGTATTGAAACACATTTTAATTTATAGCATATTAATATTAGATGTGGCTTCTAGAGCGGTAAAGAACGTTAACAATTATCAAATATATTTATACATATATATACATAACTTTATTTGCTCCAAGTATGTATATATATATATATATATATATATATATATATATATGTATATATCTTTGGAGCAAATAAAGTTATGTATATAACTTTATTTGCTTCAAATACATGCAGAGCTGAACAAATAATCAGACAACAGTTATAGTATTTAACAAAAAGCATAATAATATGCATATATAGTACAATATCTTACACTTCGTCAGCGATCAACACAGTTAACATTAACATTATTAACAGAGTAAACTTATATACACATATGTTTCAATATTATTTATAGGCATGGGATTAAACCAAATTGATATTGTTTAGGAAAATAAACCGCCTAGAGGTCAACGAAACAGTATACATGTACATGTGGTATAAACATTAAAAAAGTAACACATATATTCGCATGTACAATATATAAGTATTGCTTTTCTCACAAATTAAATGATGAAAGTGATCACATTTAACACTATTCAAAGATTTGGAAGGACATATGTCTCGTGTTCTGAGAACTTGGCATAATGCTTGTGCGTAAATTGTCATCCCAGATTACTTGTGCAGTCCGCACAGGCTAACCAGGGACGACAATTTCCGCTTTTTCGGAATTTTTCGTTTAAATGATGTCTCTTCTTAGTGACAATCCAGTTGAGGCGGAAAGTGTTGTCCCGGAGTAGCCTGTGCGGACTGCACAAGCTAATCTGGGATGACACTTTACGCACACGCATTTTGTCCAGTTTTCTCAGAACACGATACATATTATTATTATTATACCGGATTTATATAGCGCCATTTTCATACAAGAGTACATATGGCTTTTGATTTTGAGGTCAACTGGTAAGACCAATGTCACATGTAACGTGAACATTTATCTACACAATGTCGAGATAATTCTTAGGATCATAAAAAAGTATGTTGGATAATGTTGACGATAGATGACCCCTATTGATTTTCTTACCAAGAGATTAACTGAGATCAAATGTTAATGTCAAATTGACGACTTTTCTGTCATTAAAATATTTGAATAAGTGAAAAAAACACACGTTATTAAATGATTCGGACGTGCATGCCCTGGTGGTGGGGGGAGGAAACACGTCGGCCTGGGAGGGGCGTTATGGTGAACTTACATCATTTATTCAGTCATCATATCATTCATTCATTCATTCACACCTCCATGGTGACAATCCTCGAAACTAGCGCATGAATGCACAACGTGCTCATTGTGAGCTATTGGGGCACCTTGGTGTTTTACTTATAATTGAATTTATCCGCAAAAGCAACACAGTCAATGTTATATCGGCAATATTCGAACCAGATGAATTCTTTTCTTGCAGAACAATAATGTTAAATCCTCTACAAACAATGAAAGTAATAAAAGTGATATTTCTTTTCCTTGACTTAGTCATACTGCATAGCTAAAATATTCAGAAACATTTGAGCAGTGTTTAACACTAAAGTTAACATGTTCGTACATATTTTTTCAATTCTTAGTAAATTACCTTCGTTGCCACATTTATATAGTGTCATATTGCACGTCAATATATATTATCACAACATTCATCATATCAACATTAATAACATAAAATATTTTATTTTAATTAACATATTTTGTACCTAAAACATAAATATTGTATCAAGAGCTGATCGCCCTTTCCTAAAACCAAATTGTGTTTCCGAAATAATGTTTAAGTTATTACAGAAGTTTCGATGCGAGTAGAAATAACTTGTAAAAAGCTTAGATAAGCAGCTAAGAGTGTAATGTCCAAGTACTTATTTACGTCCGAAGCACTTGCAAACGTTACACAACAGGAATAATAATACTCTCTGTTAACTTTTCTGGATAAAAGTCAGAACATAACAAAGAATTGAATAAGTCTCAATTATTGAGAAAAAAAAAATATTTGCATTCTAATAAATATTCCTTTCATAAACAATCGCTACCCTAAGTTTTACCGCGTTTCAATTATTTAATACCGTAAATTATCTCGTGTACAGTCGACAACGGAGGTCATGAAATATTTGAAGCTTATAAAACCTCGATAAATTGACTTCCATTTTGGTACACCGTTAAATATATGCTCCACTGTCCAACTCTCGAGATTGGAAAACAAGATAATCTTAACGAGAGAGACATGCGAACGGTCAGTGCCGTGCTTAAACCTCTCATGTGACTTCCAGGTTTCTTCGACTACGCGTGAGCAGTTTGAAAACATGAATATAAAACACAAATTGAACTGACTGTTTGATGTGATGTCAACCAAGTTTGCTTTAGACTACATATTCGAATGTTTAAATAACAGTCTTATCCATCAAAATAAATCCATAACGTCTCATAGGTGCGTTCACGACATTTAGAGTACAAAAGGCATGACATTGAAGCCCGGTTCCTCTGCAATGATCTCATTTTTTTTTTTGNAACGATCTGAGAATTCCTGTCAAAGAAACTCAACCTGAATCCATTACAGCATGGCATTGTAGAAGCCATGAAAATTCGTCGGCGTTCGCAAGGAACCGGACGTGGAAGGGCGATACTTGTCACATTTTCAGATCCGAGCCATGTCAATGATGAAATGGACTACGCGAAAGTGCTAAATATATCTCCGTTTGTGATATCGCGTGACTACCGGTATACCCTAAGGATAAGCGAAGCTCAAAAGGAACTGTGGCTTGACTTCAAGACGGCTCGTGACAAAATACGGCAGTTTCAAAATTAAACTGCTATTCCCGGCGGGCAGTTCCAGTTCACTGACTTGCACAGTGTTTTACGCGGTTCTATAAACTCTGACGTTGCCTCACGTATTGATTAACGTGTTATAAAATCAGTGCTTTGTTAGCACCGCTAATCCTCAACCACAGAATAAAAACGGAGCTTCAAACTGAGACCATGCACGCATGTCCAAGAGGTATACTCAACCTCAGAGGACGAATCGGAAACAGCAATCCGAGAACCGGAATTCCGAACTGAAGCGCCACGTCGGTCCAAAGGGAAGGCCACAGCAGCACCCAAATAGCAAAGCACGATGTCTGGACCCCTCAGTCCGTCTTCCAAGCAACCCGGGTATCTGATGCTGGTCCGCCCTGCAAGGGGGCGGGGAATTGTTCTTTATATTGAAATAGTGAAACCTTAAAGTCAATTTTTGTCCAAGCATGAAACTTGCTCAGATTATTGTTTCATATGATATCGCGGCCGAGCTCGAAAATGGTTCCGGCGCGTTGAAAAACTTGGCCGGCAAGGGCCGAACAGTTTATACGGCTATAGTGAAACCTTTTGAACACTCTAGAACACACAGTTTTGCCCAATAATTATAAAACTTTGAAAAAGAGTCATCCAATGATCATTCCTGGAACCTTCTTGAAATTCTGCCAAGCGATTGAGAAAATGTCGTACATTTTACGATGCCGGACAACCACTCACTACAATAGCTCATCAAGGTCAGCCTAACATCCCATGTTTTATCTCAGTAACAAAAGGCACACGGCTATGGTCGCCCTTACCCGCGGTATTCAAAATGGAGATACAGAGAAAACTGCAGTAAATCATTGGTAAGTCAGGTGGTATAAAATAGTATAGATGAAGATAGTTAAGGGTGGTTTAATACACTCAGTAAAAGAACCCATGTCATGGTATATAAACATGTATATGTTATGCTGGGGTGGTGACACTCAAACAAATTAAAATGAAATAATAAATAAAGATTGTTTTTTAAACATATTTGTTTAATTGTTATCAATTCAGAATGATGTGTACTATAACTAATTCACCAATTATATTTTTTTAAAGATCATTCAAAGCGTTTGAAAAGCAGAACACACTTTGATAACTATTTGTACATGAATTAATGTTATATTTGTTGGTATCATGGTCATTTTTAATTCTTTGCTTCAAACATTGTCCACTATCGACTCAATGTATAATATTATGTTAAATCACTGCTTTAATAAGATTGCTCTGTCTATACAAAATGGAATTGAAGAAGATATTTTATTGGTGCTTTGTGTTTTAGTGTGTGCTTTGTGTTACATTGTTTCCGCATTCATATATAATTCCATTACCTCCAGTAGATATTTTTGTTTGTTCTTTGTGGTACATTATGTGCTCACTCACATATTAGTCAATTGCCTTGCTGTTTAAACAAAATGAAGACCAGTTGGTCTTTTGTCGAGCATCTTTTCAGTTAATACAAAATACTACTCATTATTATTTCTGTACACAATTATAGTACTGGTTGACTGACAATAATTTTGAAAATCTGACAATTGTACCAAAACAAATTGACACAATTCAATGTTGTAATTGAATCTTTGAAACAATAATTGTATATACTGGTAACTGGTACATATAAAAACTAAAAAAATGACTTTGTTAATGTGATGTTATGTTCACTGTAGTTTGTATTTTGGAGCAATGAATGATTGCATTGCTTTGGGAAAGTGGGATGGTGCACGTGTTCAAATAACATCACAAGTGAGGATCACACTCTGCGTTGATTTAAAGAATGTTCGCAAAAAGGATGTGTTTGTGAAATAAAATAATTAAATAATGTATGCAATGTAGGTTAAGTATTGAGTATAGTTTTACCAAAAGAGGGTTGCTATGTCAAATTGGTTGTATTGTTATCTAGTGGTTATAGTATTTGCCTATGTCATGTTTTTAAATGACGGAGAACTGACTTTGCCTTAATATTCCTTGTAGAACTGTGTTTTGTCAAACAAAAATAGGTAACACTGCTTTGTTGATTGATTCATTACTTTGGAGTTAGTTTTAAATTAGAATGTAGACATAGATGTGTACTAGTACATGTATATTTCTTAAATTCTTGATGTTTTAAGTAATTATTTGTCTATCAAATAAAATTATATACATTAAGTAAATTAGTTTCAAACTAAAGCTGAAGAATTTTTGTACCGGTATTCAAGTTTATGCTTTTAAATAAAGAACATTTTTTACTTCCTTGGCATACGTTTTAATGAAAAATTGTCATGTTGTTTTTGCTTTGTGTATAGAAATCGTTTAATTTTATATCTTCCATATTAAGTTCCTTGGGTTCATGCAATCGTTGTATTGTTACTCTGCTGAAACAAGTGCTTTGTAGAATTTATGGGCTAAAAGGGTAACCCAACCTGTCTCATCAATTTGACATTATGCTAATTACCGTCAATAGGCATTCACAAAAGGGGAGATGATCCTAATTGTAAATCACACTTGGACATTGCTCCTTATTTGCTGTTAGTTATATAAAATACTATTGTTTATATTTGTTGCATTTATTTATTTGCATTGGTGGCCCAGTCTGTTCTTAGACATTAATGCATGTTGAAAGTTCAAATGAATATCTCAATGAAACTTTTGCCATTTTTCTTGTTCATACATTTCAAACATGGCCTAGTATGAAAAGCTGTTCAGACAAGTGCAATAAAGGTTCGATATATACGTACAATAGATGCACTGAATGGGATTTAATTGTGTTTCTATAACAACAAAACATGAGCTTGTTGAAACATGTACCATGATCAGTTTAGGAATTAGAATTTTACTTCTTCGTTATACATTTTATTTGTTACTGTACCGCATTTAGATGTTTGCTGGTGTTTTACTTTCAATTATTTGATGTGTATCAGACAGTGGTTACAAATGAGGGTCGGTATAAGAAAGGATCTTAAGGGAAATCTTAACTAAGGTTGTGCTTAAGTTTAATCTTGAGACCCTGATTTCTTGAAAGTTCTTAAGCGTCTTTATACAGGATAAGCTTCAGTTCACCTTTTTATTTTGCACTTATTTAGTGTGCAAACTTGGCATTTTGAAAATATTCCACACTTAAAATGAGTGGAATGTTAACAATATCAGATTAAATGATGCCAAATAAAGTGATTTCTGCCTATGATATAGTATAATATTAAACCTCAAAGCAATGTTTACACGTTGACATGATTAATTAGTTGAAAAGACGCACAAATCAGCAACTTTAGGAAGTTAATGAATTTTACTAAAAAATAATATACAAATGTATTCCTGCTTAACTTAGGTTAAGTATTTATGTTAACTCTTAGAAAAGAAATGCTCAAAGTGTCTTAAATGTCTAGAGATTCTGTATAAAGAAATAGAGATTCTTGTCAAGTTTATCATTTAAGCAGAATCTTGTTATCTCAATATTGTTTAAAGCACATGTCACGTATACATGTATGTTTATTATCTGCCATCATAATACTGGTGGTAATTGTAGATTCCCACAAGAAAATACCTATTATATAGAATAAAGCGCTGTATATATTTCCCTGAATCTTGTGTAGTTTAATTTATTAGTGTTTGCTTAATAGCAAAATAACCAGGCACTTGAGAGTCCCTGAAATATTTGCTGTGTTTGTGCTTTAACTTTCTTTCACATTTTTTCCTTTGTTTCTGTGTAGTTTGCAATTTGTTTTTGATAATGATTATGTTCAGCAATTCCAATAAACATGCTTCTTTAAATCTAATTATCTTGTGTATCTTATTTCTTATAACCTTTTTTCTATACAGTTAAAAAAAACATGTTTTTATTCTGCCGCATTTTAATGTCTTGTATCTAACCGTTGTAACATGTATCGTTCACATTTTCATAATCATTTATTGTAATTCTTCATATTTTTAACGGCACTGGGTAAAACCAACCCATGCGAAAGAAGAAAAAATCTTGTGGGACATGAGGTCCGATAACTTAAAATTTATCGGACCTCACCAGATTTTATCGGATCTCGTTCTTCTTTAGTTGTTATGTCACAAGCAAAGACAGCAAAGACTGGTTGGTAAAACTCATTTTAAAGTTTAATAATCTATCGAAGTAAAATAAACATAAACTAGTCTGTATTTTGTTATGCCCCCTTTAAAAAAAAACGGGGGTATATTGTTTTTGGCCTGTCTGTCTGTCTGTCATTCTGTCTGTCTGTCCAAAACTTTAACTAATATTAAAGTTTTGTCATAACTTTTACAATATTGAAGATAGAAACTTCATATTTGGCGGCATGTGTATCTCATGGAGCTGCACATTTTGAGTGGTGAAAGGTAAAGGTCATCCTTCAAGGGCAAAGGTGAAAAAAAAATCAAAGCGGGGAATTAGGGGGCATTGTGTTTCTGACAAACACATCTCTTGTTTTTACATATTCCTAGTTTCATTTTTAATCAAAGTTTTACATATTGTTGGTGTTTTTTTTTTGGCGGACACGAGGTCCGACAATTTCAGAAATATTATCAGACCTCGTTAAATTTTATCGGATTTTTCCGAGGTTCAACATCTTTCGCATGGGTTGGTAAAACAGGACACCTTATATTGGCTTATTATCGGGCACAATATGACATTTTGCGGCAATTATGTTTTTGAATGTAAACAGTTCATGTGTCGGGTAAAAATGTGAAGCTTTAATCTTTAACAACAAGACGTCCTGGACTCCATCAGGCCTTTCCAGTACAAAACATGTCAATAAATTGAATACCATATGGGTTTTTGTTAAGTTGTTCATGTACAAGAATGCAGAATAAATCAAATTATTTTATTATTTTTTGTAAATGTAACATACAATGTATGTTCAAAACCTCAAACTGCAAAATTGTAACTATTTATGGTAATTTAGTAACAGTTAACAGGCCCGTAGCCAGGGTTTTGAAAAGGGAGATGCGAATTTTCCAATCAACGATTGTTATTGAGCAACGAAGGGGTAGGTGCGGGAGGGTTTGTTCCCCTCATGCAATCTGGGGGTTTGGAGGTCCTTCCCCCTTGAACATTTTGAAAATGAAACGTAAAATCCTGCATTCTGGTGACTTTTTATATGTTTTTAGAGATTTAATTTATAGAGCATTTGTATATGAAATTTCTCTTTCATTGACCATACTCAGTGACTGATCGAGATGAATATGATATAACATACATGTATTCCCCACAACCGTTTTTCAATAACCACCTTTTTCGATCATACACGGACGGGAAATACATTATTTTATACGGTGTTTAACCTGACACTAGTTTGCGCGCACTCACTTTGTTTACATATGCAACAACAAATTTATAGAATGTAAAATCAACAATAAGAGCGTATAAATTATCATTATTTATTGGAA
>VMBQ01002367.1:0-96032 GCA_007657795.1 Dreissena rostriformis
TAGAATATTGGCGAGGGGTCGTGTCAAAACGAATTTGTGTTGTCAAAAGGTTCGGTTACACTATACTAAGTTTAATCAAAGGTTTTATAAATGCTGGTTCCACTCAAATCTCTGCGCGGAGGTTGAAGTTTTGTGTCGACTTCGTTTACAGAAGAGCCACAACACATCAGCGTATAATACAAGTTATAAGTGTTTTATTAAAGACCTAGTGCTATTTTTATGTTTTTAAATAACTGTTTACTCTAATATTGTAAATATTGAAACTCCAAAAACTCTATCAGGAGAGAAATTATTTTTCTTATCCATTAATTTTATAACAGAACACCATCTGTAAACACAAAATGATTAAAACTGGGGCTGAATCCAGGGGTATCAATTGCATCTACCTACGCAACCAGTGGGTATGAAAGCGGAAGAACAAGGGTATACATGACAAAAGACGATAAGTTTCCTTTCTTGAGAAAACATATCATATATTATGTCAGTGTCGTATCTATCAAGCGAACACATAGTTCCTGCCTGCGATTAATTGAAGTAATAAGCTGAAGAATGTGTATTATTATGTCTTTATTATTTAGTTTATATACATAAAAAAGTATAAGTGTATTCAAGTTTTCGGACATAAGAGGTCAATAAACGTACGGCGAGATGTAATTATAGCTTCGGAAATAAAAATCCGATCTTTGTTAATATAATTTTATATTTTTAAATGTCATATAAACAAGTGAAAAATGTAATGAAACTGTGTATATTAACTATATTTGCAATGTATATAGACGTTTTCTTTCGTCGCCACTTTCAATCGAAACAAAAACAATATGTGTTCTTGCTTGCATTTCTTAGTCAGGGTAAGAAACTAATGCTTTGGCCATGGTTGCACACACTTGAGTTCTTCAATAAAGAGTCTTTAATGGGCAGAGGACATTGAGTTTTCTCAGAATATTAATAATTTAGTGACCCACCACAAAGTTTAGGGGCTATTTGCTAGTGTCCTCCTGCTGATTTCCATTCCTGCAAACAACGTGATGGCAACACTTACAAACTGGTCACTAATGCACTCGAATACATGTCTAATGCAACAATAACATTGCTTATTATTTCGCAAGTATTAATCAAAGGATTTCGTCAAAATTCAGAAACTGAACAAATCATGTGACAATACCTTTTAGAATTTTTATTCGATCAACGATTCGATTAATTATAAATAAACGAGCGATATCACTCTAAAATAAAGTCACAAAATGACGCAATCTAAAATATTTGACTTTCAGTGAAAATAATTAAAAATTTAATCTAAATCAAATATGCACTAAATTAGCATCCATTTTCGGTTGCTCGGGATCATTATGTCAACTCATTTCGCAAATGACAGATTGATACATTTATCTCATCCAGAACACATATAATAAACTGAATACCGTCGGAATGTTCATCCATTTCCGAATACGGTTCCTTTCAATTTCCCGTAAGCTACAACGGATTGAACGTATCGACTTTACACCAACTCGTGTACAACATCTTTTGTAGTTTTGGCTGGATTAATGTTGAAACGGTCGTAATCTGCGAATCTTGTGTAATACATATGTTACACGTGCGGTAGCAAGCTTGTATTCACCTAAATAGCTGCTTTTACAAAGACAAGTCTGCAATCGTCTTATTGCACACGCAAGCTTTGTGATGAAATCTGAAAACAAAATATTATTTGCGATCATATTGTCCTTACAAAATAACAATATGCAAAATAAAATCAACATCGTTCGCATAGTTCCATTTGCAATATCGTCGTGGTTAAATGATAAATGTTTTGAATGCAAATTTGTTGAATATGTTCTCGAACAACAATGTGGAAAATTTCAAGTTGATATCTTGAGCCGTTTTTAGAATTAGAATAATCGAAGTGTTGAGTTAGAAGTGCAATGAAGTGCAATTTGTTGAAGCGGAACAGAGTTCACGAAATCGGCTTCCGGTGATTCAAATAACCTATGCTTTTGGTTTGTTTGCAGATAAAATACGGTGAAACACATAATTTTGTACAGTCTGATACTGGTTACAGTCAATTATATCAGTTAGAAACTGTAAATAAATAAGTTTCAACGGTTTCTCTTCTGTACACGTACGTTTTTTTTAATAAGCGTGTTTATTTGAATGCAAGTCAGAAAAGAACAATGACAGCGGAAATGCTTGACAACCAAAACATCATTTTTTCGAAATCGCGAACTGCTGCATGTATTACATTACATTTAGTCATTCATCGTTTATGTTCAACAACTAAAATACATTGTGTTGTAAATTTTCTCTTTGTTTATGAAAAAAATTCCATTAGAACATGTGAAATAAAACAATTTCAAATTAAATTGTGATCACAGTCAATGTCAGCTTCAAAACCTACGGTATAAACCGGTATTCCGTAGTCACTACGTACAGTATATCATCGGTCAGGAGACATAGTGTATTTGAGGACGATGAATAAATGCTTACAGTTGAGCCTCTCTCTGTGAAAAGGGGGTTTCATGCACGTGCGTAATGTGTCTTCCCAGATTAGCATGTGCAGTGCAGTGCAGGATAATAAGGACGACACTTTCCGCTTATATGATTTTTTTCGTTTTAAGAAAGTCTCTTCCTAGCAAAAAAATCCAGTTTTGGCGAAAAGTGTTGTCCCTGATTAGCCTGTGCGGACTTCACATGCTATTCTGGGACGGCAATCTACTCACATGCATTAAACCCCCCTATCACAGAGCGAGGCTCATTTATAAAATTGTTTACTTCATGCCGCTCTGTATACTATTTGCAACCGCATATACAATTAGTTTTTCGCATTCGTTTCAATCAATTGCATCCAAGTGTAACCCAAACAACTGTTGTACATGAACATTGTTATTATGTTTCCATTATTGACACTTGTCTGCAAGTAGGATCTTACGTCCTCACTTAGTGGATTAATGCCCAAACTTACAAAGCTTAAGACTCGTTATATCCTAAAGCAAGGAACTTTCGTTTCGACTAACGAGTGTCCTTTTTAGTGTCCTCCACACAATGTACATTCTTACAATTTAACGGTACATGTAATTGTAAAATAATAATTTTTGGCTGCAGTATATTTCTGACCCTTAATATGTAATTTTACCATATATTTTGCTGGAATCGCTATTCGCAACGTATTCCTTATTTACTTAATTATCTTATGGCAGGAGTTAGTAAAACAGTTGCGAAAGATTTCACACCAAAGCCCGAATAGATTGGCATTGAACAATAAAAAACAACAAAAGTTCGCTATTTGCATGTGCAAATTAAAAATATAACTGTTCAAAAGCTGTGGTATATTTGTCTACATAAATCATACAGTTTCATTAGTATTGTCATGATTATAGTCCAACAGCAAGTGTCATTATTATGAAATGCATTTACAGTCCAACCTGTCCCAGAGACCATCTTTTAATAGAGACCACCTGTCCATAAAGACCACACCAATTTCCTCCCGAACGATTTCACTATATATTGTACCTGCGAATAAAGCCCACCTGCGAACAAAGACCAACGACCGCCATTTTACATTCCCAAAAGTCTATTTTGATAGCTTACAACGACCACTTCAATCATAAAAATCAATTATTTCACAACAGTCAATAAAAAAAAGTGCCGCCATGACGCTATGATAGTCACGTGATAAACATCTAAACCAGTGGACTTGTCAGTTGATATGGTGATATTGGCAAATGACAGTTAACTGCACTCGATAGCAGTTGTTTGTTTATTTAACACACATTGCTAATTGGTAACTGCCTGCTTCTTTTGAGCATTTGACAGTTTGTCAAAAGAGTAAACAGTTGCCTTTGTATTTTTGTGACTCGCGATTAAAGGACCAATTGCCTAAAATATCAAAGAACAGATTGGGGCTTTCATCAACTCATTAAGGAAATGTACGGTTTCGTTTACAATTACGATGGCAATTATACACATACATTGATATTCATTTCTTTCTTAAATTACCTGTGATAAGACGTCGATAGATTATATATCAGTAAATTGTCATTTAATATCCATTATTGTCAATTTTACTGGTTGTTAAGTAGTGAGTAATGTATGAATGTTTGCTATGTTATGTGCATGCTGTACTTTGTTCTTTGTATAAGTTCATGTATGTCAATAGTTGTTTAAACATGTATATGATTAATGAAATAAATAATGAAAACATAAGGAAATTGAAGTAATAAATATAAAAAAACTGTTAGTTAGGTATACATGCATTAGTATTCAAACATTTAAACAATAGAGCACATACATAGATAAGGTACCTGTAAAAAGTCTACAGGCATATTTTGCAAAGTTTTAATTGACCCTGCGAATAAAGACCATCTGTGAACAAAGACCACAATGAACAAAGACCACAATGACCAAATCCCTTGAGTGGTCTTTATTGACAGGTTAGACTGTTGATGTTTGCCTGGGGTTTGAAGTAGAGGTTGTTGAGCCATTCACTTTTATACTACTGCTATACAAAGCGTTATGTCTTACATGTAACGGTAGATATTTTGTTCAAGTACTTATTGACAAGTAGCATCAGAATTATTCTGGTCAATATATATGAACTAAACAAACACATATAAAATGTCCATACGGCACAAAAAGAAAAGACCATCACACTATAAAATAGTGCTAGATATTGAAGCTGCTGGTCGATGGGAGCAGGAATGGTTAATGTTATTCCACCCTGATAAATGTAACACCCGCAGCATCACTTAAAAAAATGCTATCATCTTCTCATATAAACTACATGACCACATCCTTGAAAAAGTAAATCATGCAAAATATGTAGGTCTTACACTCCAAAGTAACCTCAAATGGGATAAACATATTAACTCCATCACTAATAATGCAAACCAGGCACTAGGATTTCTTCGCGGCAACCTAAAAAATAGCTCATAAGGAGTTAAAGATCATGCTTACAAAGCAATAGTTATGCCTAAATTAGAATATTCATCCAGTGTCTGGGACCCACATACAAAAGCTCAAATAAATCAACTAGAAAAAGTACAATTAAGACGTGCAGCCACACTTGAAACCCGTAGAACAAAATTCCGTATCATCATGCTGTATACAATTATCCACCATGTAGTTGCCATCGCTCCTCCTGATAATCTTCTTGTTCCTGTTCGGTATGTGTAGATACCGAAATTAAGATAAGATATCACGCGTCACCTTTAAATAACATGTTAAATGACAATCAAGACCTTATTCATGCCAGGGACCTACACAAATAGGTCCATGTCCATGCTGTGTTTTATTACTCTTAAACGAATGAACCTTATTTCTACTAATTACGTAATTTATATTTAAAAAAAAAACACGAACTATTATGTGGTTGTCAGATCGATAACAGAAACTCTTAAATCCTTAAATATATTTGATAAACCCGTTTCGCTTCCTAGTTTTGCGTAGGGACCTATACACACATATATAGGTCCATGTTTATTTCTTCAGTACCGTTTTGGAGGCGCGCGAGAGTATTCAGGGGCGGGTAATCTTGGAAGGTATCGATTTCTGGGATTGTCTATAGGCGCCCGCACAAAATCTTCTTTTTAGAGGGAGTGCTGTATCGGAGGAAGAAGGAGAAGAAGAAAATGATAATAAAACTGATCTATCGATGTTTATTGTATAAAACAGTAGTGGCACATATGTAAGTATTTTAATATTAAGGGAATCGCCATTCACATAAAAGGACAATAAAGGGAGATAAAATAAACGTTACTAAATATTATTACAAAGCCATAAATAATATATAATATTGAGATTCTCCCTAGTATCTTTGTATCCAAAAGTTTACTTTTCGCTCAATAGATATTGTACTCTTCATCGAGGAGAATACAACATGGCGGGAATCGTTTCCTGAAAATTAAAGATATTTCCAGCATTTTGTAAAATAAACTAGAAACACGATTGTGGCATTACACGAAACTGGCTAAGTAATGGAGTATTGTTCGAACCCTATTACCTCCAATCCGGAGTCGTTGTTGTCACAACCAGGAGGAGATGATAATACGTTTGAAAGAAAATCTTGTAAAATTAAGGATTGTTGTGATAAATTTCGCTTGAAAGACAGGAACTTTCAAAGGCAATATGCACATCTGTACTCCGAACGATTGGTATCGATGCGCCAGTCCTTAGAAAGTGCAGCAAAACATAAATGGGGTAATTTAGTGATACATTCTAGGAATAATTCAAAGAATACCATTGCTGATGTTAAAACGTACATATTTTAATGAATGCATGGTTACTCAGTGTTATTTTCACCAGGGCCCTTTGGATTGGGACAAATAATGTTGTTTTGGCTAAAATTTGGAATGTATATATTTTTATATTTGGCATAACTATACTATAATTTGCAATGAAGAACTGAAGACATGTGTTTGAAACAATCATCAGACATTTCAATGTACACAATCTCTTAAATTGAAGAAAATTATATACTTTTAACCAAAGACACATTGTGTTCTCACACAGTAGGTGTAATTTCCAAACCAACAGAGTGACATCAAACCTAATTGACAACGCTTATTTGCATACACATTGTCATTTGTTGTAGTAAAACATGCAGACTCCTCCTATGTCTAAAATTATCAACAATTGAAAAACTATTGCAAACTTAGAGTTCATTGTGTTATTTCTAAACTGTTAAGACAATATTCTGTAACAAACTAAATGTAACATTTTTTATTGTGAATTTTCGTCATATTTTTTATTTGGGATCTGGTCCATTTTGCGAAAGTGTCCTTGGGTAATTGGGAACAGGTCCGTTTTACTAAGGAGGTAAATAAGGCTCGATAGGTCATTGTCGGCTCGGATACTACTTACATGTACCCCGGGTACTCCAGACTTCCCGAAACTCCGTCGGACCTACGGACATGTCGGACATAAACTTTCAAGGGCCGATAGAAATTCGTAGCTCGTCGGCCCAAAATGTCCGACAGAATATTTTCAGGTTTTCCAATAGAATTAAAATTATTTTTCGAATTTCGGCGGACAACGCACTTAGCCTTAAGTGAAATATGCTCGTAATCGCCCATTATTTATCCCGCTTTTGATAGGTCCAACAGAATCTCGGCGAAAATCGTGATTATCCGCCTGTGTTCGATGCAGAATTTTCTTCCGTAAGTAAACAAATAAATATCGGTGTTCCTCTGCATCTTCGCGGCGAGCCAAAAGGTGTATGCGTCAATCCGGGTTCGGTACATTTGACCTTCTCTCGACCGAGTTAAATTCACAAGTCAGCCGTGGACACTAATTTTGTTCACGCATTTAAATTTTCTGTATAATCCGATATTCATAACTTAATCCATTTTTGTCAAGATTTTGTGACTTCTTTGTACATCACATTCACGCTTGTGTAATGCCACAGACAATAACCCCACTTGCCTAACATGAAAGACATGATGCCAGCTGTCAATCACATTCTTGGTTTTCATATCAACCAATCAGCGCTCAGGCAGCCGAATACACGCGTCCCCACATTAAGGTGTATGCAATAACTGTAAATGTCACAGATCTATACTGACCTATCCCAACGACCGTAGCGATGTAGATACAGCGTAAACGACTTGTTTTTAATGCAGAGAAAAAGTTTCCACACTTTTAGAAAATGCAACACCGATTTTTAAATGCACTACGAAGTTTTTATTCATCAATCAAATTATAAAGCCCATGCTTTCCTCGAGGAAGAATGGTGTGATGTTATACATGAAGTGTAATTTTCGAATGCGTTTAATTCGAACAAAAAATGTACATGAAATACACGAGAACTGTTAATTTGTGATTAGAATTCATTAACTTTACGTGAACAATAAACCGTGGCAATATTTGTCGGATTACAAATTTAATTATACGCATTTGAAAATACTTATATGGAATAATTTTCGTTATACCAGGGTGTAACATACGGATATAACACATAATGCAATAAGGTAGGTGAAAAAAACGTGTTTTGAGAAAGCCAAACTATGCTAATCCATACCTAAATGTATGCATCGATGACCTGCCAGTTATATCGCGATCTGGATATATCGCGATTGCGATCCGTGGATCCTGTAAACCGCGATTTAACGGAACTGTATTTACAGAAAACAAAACAACAGCTGGGAATATCAACGAACACGCTTGGATGGTATAACCAGGTGAAGAAAGATGAAGACGAACTTGAGGACATTGACATTCACCATTTAAAAAGATATGATACTGACAGTGACTATTGTAGTGATTTTCAGGATGCGGAATTGTATGTTGATAGAATAATGTTCTACTCTAAACAATATGATTTAGATTAAAGTGATAATCAAACAATATTTCAGTTTGTCTAATTATTTTTCATGTTTTCTAAGGATTTTTTTTTTTTTTCACGAACTTTCTTTGGTCTGACAGAATACCGTAAGGTCTGACAGAAAACTCTGGCCAGTCAGACCAAATGTCTGACAGAAGGCTTTTGAGTTTCGGGAAGTCTGGTACTCTTTAAGTATACTTACATGTACCCCAGGTACGGTAAATATACTTTAATGTACCCGGTCGATATTAGACTGTACCGGAGTTGTGTTCCCGCCCAAAATCCGATGTCGTAAAACGTGATTCAGATTACTGTAAATAAAAAACTTAATCATACTATAGAGGCTATTTAACAGAAAATTGACATAAATGTGAACATAATTAATTTTTAAAAAATAGCCGACAACGACTGATTTAGAGTTAAAACTCCCGGGTACGCTTTAGTATATTTACCGTACCCGGGGTACATGTAAGTATACTTGAGAGTACCCAGGGAAAATGTAAGTAGTACCAGAGCCGACAATGACCAATTGAACGTTAATAAATGCCTATAATGACAGCTTGTTTATTCAATATTGCAATAAGCACATATACAGGTCAATGCTTTTTAAGGCTCTTAATTGACAGGGGTCCATTTCTCCATGTCTTAATTATAGGATCCGTATGCTATCACAGAGACCAAAATCTATAATGTCATGTTTAACCAACATCTTTTTATTTTAATATTGATAATGACTTAAATATAATACTGGTATGCTGCACATCAATCATGCATATGATTTACATAATAATTTCTTATTTCAACTTGGGAAAACAAACTGTCAACTATAAAATTTCACATTAAATTTTTAATTGAAATAAAATTGTTCATAGATTGAATGGCCACCTGAGAACTTGCATTCAATCTTTTGAATTAAACTATTTTTTTTAACAAAAGTGTGTAGGAAAAATAATGACTTATTTTATGCGCAATAGAAGGTTATCCAAAAGATCCACATTTTATCTGCTCTCAGCGATTTTGTTCATTCTTAATAAAGTACCGGAAAACGGCACTTTCCCAAACTGGGAAAAATCACAAATTTCCCAATTGAAGGTAAAAAAATAAAATAAAAAAAATGCAACTTTAGTTTATTTACTTATGCATCTCAATGGCTTGAACCTTAGTTAATATAAAATTGACAACTTGACATCAGTAATTCTCAATTTAAAGGTATTTGTTAGCAAAAAATCAAATACACCAATTTCCCAATTTGAAGATTTCACAACGGGAATTTTCCCAATTTTGAGGTTTTTACGACTCAATTTTTCCCAATTTGACCGGTATGACAAAAAGAATGGCTGGCGCTACAAAGTTTTTATGTTGAAGAAAAAACACCCACGCTTTCCATGCGTATGATGTACTATACGAGCTTTGAAATTAATAACAATTAATATGTTGTGTTCCTTAATACCAATTTAATATTTATTTTATGATCATAATATTATGCAAATAAACAGCAATAAAACAGTACAGATGTTTTATAAATTATAAAATCAGTGCATCTGTATATGCAGAGAAGATCACTCTGTCTAATTGAATAATTGGTTAATATTGGCGGTGGTTGTAAATGTATACAATTGCGGGAGCGCAAAAAAGCGAAAAAAATTAGGCTTCGGCATAAATTGTGTGTGTCCAAAAACTAGGTCACCAGGCCAAATCTTAGAAAACCCATATAATGACTCTAGAAGCTACATTAACGACTCAACCTTGATTAAAAATTGGTCAGAATGTTTATCTTGACAATATTAAAGCCATGTATGAAACTGTGTCAAGTTGGGTAAAATCTGTTGAGCCAGAACAAGTCTGCCAACAATTGGTTCACCTTGAACTCAGGTGTACATATTGGGAAATGGAAATTGGTGTATAAGATTTTTTGCTCACTAAAACTTTAAAATTGATAATTTAGTTTTGTCAAGTTGTAAATATTACTGAGGTTCAAGCTTTCCGGTACTTTATAAAGCAGGAAAAAAATCGCTGTAAGCTGTCAAAAAACTATTAGACCCATCTTCACCCCAGTTGAGTATGTTTGATATAGTCATTTCGGTGATTGAAGTAGTGATTGTCGTTAAAAAAAATCTTTACATTAAGCAAATTTAACAATAACCTTTTTTGTTTTTCAGGATCTGATATTAAGATAAGAAAACTTCACGAGCTGAATAGTGATGAGACCTGTGTTGTCATCGGCACTTTGTTTAAACATATGGAATTACAGCCAAGTATATTACGAGAAATAAGTAATGAGGTAATGCTCCAGTCAAATTGCTTTGAAGATTCATTTAGTATAACAACATGATTTGTACTATTTGTGTCGTGTTCTGAGCAAACTGGGCATAATGCTTGTGCGTAAATTTTTTCCCAGATTAGCACAGGCTAATCAGGGACGACAATTTCCGCTTTTATGGAATTTTTCGTTAAAATGATTTCTCTTCTTTGCGAAAATCCAATTTAGGTGGAAAGTGTCCTACCGACACTTTACGCACATGCATTATGCCCAGTTTCTCAGAAGGCGACACATTTATGATTACCTTATGTTTGTACATTTCACAAGTGATAGGTATTATACAGTGTTATTGATTGTTATTGTAAGATGAATGATAGTTAAACAAAAGTTACAGATATGACCATTAGAGCAGCAAGGGAACTTGATAACACTTAATTGTGAAACATGTTCATATGTAAAATGTTTACTTGAATAAAAGAACTATATGACATTTCAGCACGGTCTATTGCCACAACCATTAACGTCCAAGTACACTAGCGGTGATGACAAACTCATTTTAGAAGACGAACTGCAGAGGATCACACTTGTTGGTGAACTTCAGGTTCAAACTTCAGTCACAGGTAATAGAAAATTGGAAAATATGTTGAAGTTTCATGTTTCTAGACAGTTATTAGAGTTGTGTTTTGCTATAAAATAACATACCATATCACTTTCCCTTGCATTATTTCAAGTATTTCAAGCTTAAGCCAATTTTAATGTTGCTTTCTATGCTGCCATGGAAGCAATAGGTCAATTATAGACATGATCATCTTAAAATGACATTACTTTAGCTTTTCCACACAAAATTACTATTGGTATATATTTTTTCCCAATTTAACAACTTTGATAATTTTCCGTAAATCTAGCGCCTCGACCTGATCCCCAGTCTTTAGCTGAGAAATCAAGCCCAGTAGTGTAATTTTATTCATTACACAAAATGATCCATTGCCCCCACTGCAGGTGTGATAGTTGCTGTGCACGGGGTGGAGCCCGAGGATGACAAGGGCAAGTTCTATGTGAAGGATTACTGTTACCAGCAGCTCCCAGCACAGGACCCTCTCCCCAGTATAGAACAAGACAGGTAAGGCTAACTTTCCTTGTGACCAGTGAAGCATGTAAAAGTGTTAGCTTTAGCTGGTAATGTTTCATCATTAAAGTTCTTTTTGGTGGTCTTTCACTGAAACGACTTGTAGTTGAGTGGTATTCGAAATAATACCTTGAACTTTCTGCTGATTTTTTAATAGTTTAGAGCTATTCCTATTATATTTATATATCACCTAGAGTCTTTATAAGCCCAATGTTTTTTCTCACCACTTTGAGAATGGTACCGGTACCGGTCAAATTGGCAAAATTAGCGGCGTTTTCATCCAAATTGGGAAATTTATTAATTATCCTGAAAACTTGTTTATACATGTACAAATAATAAGTTGAATATTGACATCAAAGTGGTGAGTGATTTCCTGCGAAATCATGTTTCTAGTATCACTTAACAATGAGTTTATTAAACTAAACACTCCTTTTAACTGAAACCGTGCTTCAGAGTATGAACTGTCTAAATAGTAATTCGGGACTCTGGGCCTCAGGTTCCATAGGATTACCTGCCTCTGATTGAACCAGGTTTGTGTCAGTAGACTTGACCATCGATTAAACTTTGTAACATCTGACAACAATGCACTGGACTCAATATTTGATACATATTCTCCAATTTTAAAAGTCAGAATGTTATAAATGCTAGAGTGATAGTCAGTAACAGTAATTTGTTTGGCTGTTTTCATTTTACACCAAACTTTGTTACATACTTAACAAGTAGTATGAGAGTTTGGCTCCATGACACTAAAGATGTGAACGATTGTGAATCAGTTATGCCTGAATAACCCAGTGTCAGTACCAATGGATAATTTCAGTGGCTTTGTGGCAGTTTTTTGGCATTGCTATACCTACCACACCAATCAGTCATTATGGTGTACTCCTCCACGAAAAAATCGTGGCCAGTATCCTAGGAGACAACCTGGTGTAATCCTCGTGAAAATTGTACATTTCATGCTTAACATTGTCAACACATTTATTTTGACACGTAAATGTTTTAACAAATAATTATTTAATTAATTACATCAAACTGGAAATGTTTTGTTGCATTCTCAAATGACCATAATTAACTTTGTAATCCGAACCACGCTTTTGAATTTTCATGTTAATGTGACGTTATCAAATTCTAGCTGCACATAAACATTACACATGCCAATTTCCTTTGTCTGACTCTCGACAAAAGCGCTCAAAAATTATGCCGCTTATGTTGAACGTCACATTACTGCATGGAAAGCATGGGTGTATTGATTTTTGTATAAAAAAACTATGTAGCTTAGAGACAATTGAAAGATTTTAATTTCATTTACAAATTGCGCTATTCATTCTAACTAAATAATAAAATTGATTTCCATTAAATATGCTGTATCTTTATTGTTACNTTTTTTTTTTTTTTTTTTAAGGGCAGGGGGGCCCTAGGAAGGGCAGGGCGAAGGTTCGGGAGGGCAAGGCGGGGCGCCCTTCAATTTAGGCCTAGCTGGAGCACTGCCAACATGTATATTACTTTTCTTCTGCAAAAAAAGGAATTATTTTTGTGCAGTAGTTTAATGTTGATTCCAGGTATTTAGTATTCATATCAGGCCTAGAGATAGGCTCCAAGTGCGAGCAGCAGTTCAATTTGCAGTTGTTCGTTGACATGGTAACGGGTCAGCTTGGTTGCCCCGAGCAACAAGAGGCCAATGCGAACATAGCTGCGGTCATAGTTGCTGGCAACTCACTGAGTAAAGATACCCAAACCAAGGATACTCTGACTAAGGTATGGAACATACATGTCTGTTATAACTGGTACATGTACTATTTACAATTATTCAGTATAAATACGTTATCATCAATCAGAGCATTTAGCACTTTTCTGTCTTAATTGATAAATGTAAAATGTTAAAATAAATTTATATGACTTATTCCATACCATGTCTAGACATATGTCGACAATTCCCTTGAAGATCTCTGAGTTTACTTTTCCTAGGTTTTGTACTTAATAGATTTCGATTGATGTTGTGAAGAAAGGAGAAATATAAGACCAGATCCAGAATTGCATTTGCTAGAAATATTCATTTAACATTTGATTTTAAAACATAACTTTTCGAGTCAGCAATTAACTTTGAAAGAAAAACTGTGAAAAATTTACTTGCAGACTGGTTTCCCACTGTTTTTTACCAACACTACCAGTGATATTCTGTACTTGTACATGTAGTTACAACAATAGTTGTATATACTACCAATGATATTGTAATGCATGTATATGTAGCAATGGTTATTTCTTTCCCAACTACCAATGTTATTACATACATGGATTTATAACCATGGTTATCTATTTCTATCACTGTATACCAATACATGTATACCGGGTTTTGATTTGAGCATCTGTCTTCTCTCTAGGCCAAGTACCTGACCAAGAACACGGTAGCTGGCAGCGTTGAGGCCATGAAATCACTGGACGACTACCTCATGCAGCTGGCTGTAAGTGGTCGTGGAATGCGTGTAGTAATGCAGGATTTTTTATCTGCATTTATGAACAGTGGTTAGAGTTTCTCCACTTAGTCCAATTTTTAGCTTGACTTTTCACTGCATAATACGAGTTATACTTCTCACTTTGAAATGTTCTGGTTGAGGTAAATCACTCCTTATCACTGTTTTTACTACAGGTATTTAATTGAAATTTTGGGTAATTATGGTAAGTCACTGGAGATGTTCCATTGCTCAGACCTGCAATTTAGCGGAATAATACAGGCATTTAGTTGAAACTTATCGTATATGTTTGAGGTCCTTTTGTGAGATCACTGACCAAGTTCCATATCTCTAACCCAAGTTTGATATATCTAGTTTGAAATTTGTCAAAAAAGGGCCCTTTTTAAACTTTGAAATTTGCATTCTTATAAAAAAATTATATTCAAGTTTTTCGGTAAGTTAGTCTTTCAGGAATGGCTTCTTGAGGAGTATTACTCAAATTTATTGCATTTATTTCCCATACATAGAGTCAAATTCAGGGTCACTTTAACTAACAATAAAAAAAAGGATTCAACTGAATTTCTAAACAACAAATTGAGTTACTTTAATGAATTTTCATACATTAATACATAATATCCAGACCTAGCATTTGATTGCATTTGAGGTTTGTGAGATAGATAGATAGATATATATATATAGATATATAGATATATTATATTTACACATAGTTTATAATATAAAAGTATGAATTATTTTAGTAAAATACCATTTAAGTAGAATTCATGTGGAGTATATTTACATTTTTTAAATGAAGTATAATTTTGTATGGACATTTATGTTGCAGTTTAATAGTAAAATGGACAGAAAAAAATTGCATTTGCTTTAAATAATGAACAAAAATCTAAATTGTGGTGGAAAAAACTATTTGATTGTTAATGCTTTTTTGCTTTGGTATCGCCTATATATTTGTATGCCCCCGAAGGTGGGCAAATAGTGATCGTCTGTCTGTCCATCAGTCTGTCCTTCTGAAATTCCGTCACACTTTGCGTTTAGGTTTCGAAAAATGTTCATAACTTCTATGTCGCTTCACATGTAACCTTCATATTTGGTATGAATGTGTATTTAATGAAGCTGCACATTTTGAGTGGTGAAAGGTCAAGGTCATTCTTCAAGGTCAAAGGTAAAAAAAAAATCAAGGCGGCACAGTAGGGGGCATTGTGTTTCTGACAAACACATCTCTTGTTTTAAATTATTTTCCTGTTGTGACTCATTGTACTTTGTCGTTGACTATAGCTGATGTAAATTGACATGAGAAAAACACATCTATTACGCTTTTTCCCAAGTAATACGCTGTGCTCATGTACCTTCTTTAAAAAGTCAATACAAGCAGAAAAATTTCTGTCATAATCTTTTAAAGGGACTTGTTCACGGATTGGTAATTTGACAAAATTGAAAAAAAAAATTGTTTCAGTCAGATCTGCAAATTTTCGTTTTAGTTATGATGTTTGCGAGGAAACAGTAATACTGAACATGTACCATGCTCTTAAATGTCCATTGTATGCATCTTTTGACGATTTTAAAACCTGAAAATTATAAAGTGTTACAAACGCAAAAGGATTGAATAATTTGATGAGTTCTTTTGTTATCGTTATATTTTGTGACATTACGAGGATTGCTAGACTTTAACTCCAAAGCTCAGTGGTTCCAGTCCTGGTGCGGATTACTTTTTTTTCTTTCTTTAATTTTTATGCCCCGGTAGGGTGGCATATAGTGATCGCACTGTCCGTCTGTCTGTCTGTCCTTCTGAAATTCCATCAAACTTGCGTTTAGGTTTCGAAAATTGGTCATAACTTTTGCAATATTGATCATAGCAACTTGATATTTGGCATGCATGTGTATCTGTATCTCATGGAGCTGCACATTTTGAGTGGTGAAAGGTCAAGGTCATCCTTCAAGGTCAAAGGAAAAAAAATAAAATCAAAGCGGTGCAGTAGGGTATTGTGTTTCTGACAAACACATCTCTGGTTCTTCTTGTTTTATACTTGAGCTATTTAGTTCCGATGTTTACATTTATCAATTAAAAGCATTTAATTAGAAACTACAAAACATGCCAAAATCTGTGAACCAGTTCCTTTAAGTCTTGTTACGATCTATTGGGCATGATTCAGTAAAACCAAACATTGTTGTCATACATTTTTAACCAGGTTTTCCGAAGGAAAAAACTGGTTATTAGATTGGCGAATGCGGGCGGGCTGGCGGGCTGGCTGGCTGGCGGGCTGGCTGGCGGGCGGGCGGAACAAGCTTGTCCGGGCCATAACTATGTCGTTCATTGTCAGATTTTAAAATCATTTGGCACATTTGTTCACCATCATTGGACGGTGTGTCGCGCGAAATAATTACGTCGATATCTCCAAGGTCAAGGTCACACTTTGAGTTCAAAGGTCAAAAATGGCCATAAATGAGCTTGTCCGGGCCATAACTATGTCATTTATTGTCATATTTTAAAGTAATTTAGCACATTTGTTCACCATCATTGGACGGTGTGTCGCGCGAAATAATTACGTCAATATCTCCAAGGTCAAGGTCACAGTTTGAGTTCAAAGGTCAAAAATGGCCATAAATGAGCTTTTACTTTTTACTTTTTGCTATGTTAACATTTACACTTGATGAGTAAATCATTTGCACTTCTTCAATAACATAAAACATAATAATTTTATAGTTTAATGAAGTAATTTAAACTAAACTTCAACACCCGTAAAAATTAGTCAGCAGAGAAGCTGTTTGAAATTGAAAACCTGGTTTTGTGACAATTTTGTCCCTTGTATTGTTGTTAAGTTACACATTTTTTGTAACAGTAGTCTTCCTTGCCCCTTTGTACATGTATACATCAGGCAGTATCTAAAGTAATACCCAAGGGGAATTGTCTAACTCGGTTGGGGAAAAAGGTAGGTTTCACAGCTGGGGGAAGTTTCTGATATTCCGTTTCTGCTTATGAATTAAAAAAAAATAATCTGGCTTTACTGAGATGTAGTCATGTGTTCATTATAAGTGGTTTTCACACATTACACATCATTATTTCAGGCGTGCACACAGGTGGTTGTGTTGCCGGGGGAGTTTGACCCCTGTAACTACACGCTCCCACAGCAGCCCCTACACAGGTGCATGTTCCCCCAGGCCGCACGCTACCCCACCCTGCACTGCGCAACCAACCCATATGAGGCTGTAATAGACGGAATACGGTAGGGCAGGCAGAAGCAATAACTACAACAGAGTTGCCATTATTATTTTTTTCTGATAATTCTTGGAAAATTATAAGATTTTCTTGTGGTTTTTAAGGATCTTGAAGATTGTGCTCATTCATATCACAAATTGGCGTCAGGGCTTTTTTTCCTTCTTTATGAGTGGCCGTGGAAGGACATTTCACAATTTTGAAAAGGACAATTCACAAACCTAACATGGCCGTGAATTTTTACAAAATCGGCCGTTTTTCACAATTTTTATAATTTCACGACTCGGTTTTTCACAATTTTAAGAAGTTCGTGACTCAATTTTTCACAATTTTGAAAAGTTCGCGACTCAATTTGTCACAATTTTGAAAAGTTTGCAACTCATTTTTCACAATTTTGAAAAGTTTGCGACTCATTTTTTCACAAAGTTAGGGGGCCAGGGCCGCTTCACAAAGTCAGGAAAAAAAGCCCTGGGCGTGCTAGACATGTGGCCAAATTAGTCCTAATTAGATAAAAATTACTTGTGCTATTTGATGCAGCCTGTGTCGACTGCACCGGCTAATCTAGGACGACACTTTATGCACAAGCATTTAGCCCTGTTTTCTCAGTGTGCGCCACATTTCTTGTAATTTCACCATGTATTGTCAGGGTACTGGGTACGTCAGGGCAGCCAGTGCAGGACATCTACCGCTACAGCAGCCTGGAGGATGGTCTGCAGATACTAGACAAGACCCTGGAGTGGGGACACCTGGCCCCTACAGCCCCTGACACACTTGGTGAGAATGGAGCACTAAATGTGTCTTGCTCTGGGAAAACAGGGCTTAATGCATGTGCGTAAAGTGTTGTCCCAGATTAGATGTACCCACAGGCTAATAAGGGTCAACTCTTTCCGCTTAGACTGGATTTTCGTTTAAAAGACACACAGGCTAATCTGGGACAACACTTAATTCTCATGCATTAAGCCCAGTGTCCACAGAACAAGGTTCAAATATTTACTAAAAATCACTAAACTTACACTGATGGACATGGTTTTATTAGCTTGGCTGTTTTCGAAGAAAACCCAAGGTATTGTCATAGCCAGCTCGTCGTCATTCGTCCGCCGTCCGCATCGTCCCAAAACTTTAACATTGGCCATAACTTTTGCAATATTGAAGATAACAACTTAATATTTGGCATGCATGTGTATCTCATGGAGCTGCATATTTTGAGTGGTGAAAGGTCAAGGTCATCCTTCAAGGTCAAAGGTCTTCTTTTTTTTCTTTTTCTTTTTTAAACTGCACCCACTGCCGAGCGTTGGCATCGGCTCTGCGGTGCTCTTGTTTTCTTTGCACTTAATCAACATTGCTGTATTTTAATTACCTACCACAATTGAAGCTAAAAAATATAATCTTTGACTTAAGAAGTAAAAAAGTTGCTAAATGTCAGACCATTTTATCGCAACACTGTCTTCCGTATTTTGCGGGGTATAAGACGCGACTTTTTTACAGACAAAAGTTACCTGCCACTACTTTGCCAAAGCGTCTTATTAATGGACAAACATAAAAACAAGAAAAACAGAATATCATTTTTTTAAATTCAAAATTGCAAAAATGCGCAAGTGACAATCATTACCAGTAATTTGATTGCTATTTTCATTTAACAACTGTATTTTACATGGAAATCAATCAGATGAAGAAGACCGATTTAACTTTGTAGCTTTCGGTCAAACCATTGTTTTAATTCTCTAATCACAATTAAACGCATCAAAATACCCGTAATGGTTTACACAATGCGTGTTTAACGGCCCACCCCTAGGTGACAACAGTGTGCATCAGATATGTGTCAATAGCCCAATGTCACTATCAATCGATAATTTCAGGGGTTTATTGCAGTTTTTGCAGTTTTATGGCTTTGTTTCACCTTCCACATTAATTGGTCCGAACTGTGTACTTCTCCGCGATAAAACCATGGCAAGTTACGTAAGAAACTGATGATAGCAACGGGTGTTATCCTCTTGGAAATTGTGCTTTTAATGCATAAAATGATCAAACATTTTTGTTTGACACTTAAAGCGTTTTAACAAATCATTACTTAATTCATAACAATATAACACAAGTGTTAATGTTCTGTTAAATTCCCAAATGAGAATAATAATTTGTAATCTGAAACACACTTCGAATTTGTGTAATGTTAATAAGACGTTTACAAATGCTTCGAATATAGTCAGTCATCATGTATATTTCCCGACAAAAAAGTGCGAAAATTATGCGGCAATGTACAAGGTCAAGGTATATGCATGGAAAGCGTGCGTGTATTGATTTTTTGATACAAACTTTGTAGCGCAGAGAACATCGAATTCTGTTGATTTCGGTTACAAGTTTCTTTGGTATATTTGAACACAATTATATCGCGAATAATTTGATATTTCTTCTAAAATAAAATTAATTTCATATCAAACGCGCTGTATCTTTAAAGTTACGATCTTTTAGATGAGTAATTATTGAAACGGTAATTGTACTGTATACTGATTAAAGAGAACATCTGGACGGAACTGGATTAAGTGTTGGGCGTAATGAAAACACCATATCACTACTGACCTATTGTGTCGACTGCTGTCTGTGGTGTTTAGACAAAAGGGATTAACATGTGTGAATGCAACTCTGCCGATTTNAAAAGTTATGGTCAATGTTAAAGTTTGTGCAAACCAACAAACAAACAGGGCAAAAACAATATGTCCCCCAGGATAAACTGGGGGACATACAAAGAATGGATAACAGCTTAAAATTTGTGTATAGATCAAAAAGTTTACTTAATCTCCATTTAGTTTACCATAGGTATATGTTTACTGTTATGAATAATGCAGGAAGTCATCATGTTTCTTTCAGGCTGCTACCCATACTATGACGAGGATCCGTTCATTCTCAAGGAATGCCCACACATACTGTTCTCTGGCAACCAGGACAAATACCAGCATAAGATACACAAAGGTTAATTGGGTCACATATTCAACCTTGAATGCAGATGTACTTTATATGTGTAAACAATTCTTATGTCACCCATGATTTTGCACTTTAACCCTTTACCACTCAGATGCGTATTTTGACCTGTTTGTAGCCTTTAGAAAAATCATATTAAATTAAAGACCTTTCTTTCTTAATTCATGTTTTTAAGGCTTCATTTCATATCAATCCCTTACATACTGATGAGCAGCAAACAGCATAAAACCTGAAAAGCCTACAAGTTACACACAGGCTGTTCTGGTTATATGCTGTTTGCATAGAGCCAGTTTCTTTTTGCCTCTGGGAAAGGGTTTACAGATGCTATCTTATTACTATTAATGATATAAAAAAAATGGAAGAAAGATGAAAGTTGTGTCCCTTGAAAAAAACACACAAAAACAATTGTTCACTTGAAAAAAATACTATCCAGTAATATATGTTAATGGATCTCTCTATTTTAACTAGTTATGTTTATGAAGCTAAGAGCGTTGACTGATCAAATCATCTATGAACAAATGGCATTCACCAGCTTAATTCCCGACGCAAATCTATGTTCCTGTCTTTGTTTCCAGGAAGTGAGGGCCAGCGAGTTCTCGTGCTAAGTGTGCCGCGGTTCTGTCAGACTGGTACAGCAGCCCTGGTGAACCTTCGCACCCTAGAGAGCTTCCCCATGGTGTTCCATTCTGAGATAGGCTCCGACACAATGGAGGTGGACAGTCCAGTGGCGGAGAAATAGTCCCACAGAGAAAATAGTCCCACCTCAATCCTCAATAAGGACTAAAGGCATTTGTGGGCGGCCCGTTTCTGAGAATTGACTGAATAAATAGTGCTGTGCTCTGTGTGTATAGTGCTATGCTCTATGTGTTTTGACTGTCAGCATTGTTGATGTGTCTTGATCTTACATTGGTATGATTATTTGCTTACTGAAATAACAAAGTGTGCTGTTTGAACAAAGATATCCATTTTGATCTGAGCAAATGGCATAAATATTGGGGAAAAAAATATGTGTATTTAACTTTGCACTTTTTTTACTTTTTGTGAGTGCTTAAGTATGACTGTGTGCCCTTTTTAGGGAAACAGATTTAACGGGTAGGTAAATTGTTAGTGAAGTAAAGAAATTTACAGAAAAGCCTTTTATTTAATTTGTGCCATCTATTTGGAACTAAACAAATGAAATCTTCAGAGTTGCTTATACAATTTCTGATAACAGTTACCAAATATACCTTTCTCAGTTGTTAATGTTTGTTTTCTGGTCATTCGAATAATTTGCCTTAAAAAAATGTTTTTACGCTTGTGTTGTGAAAAAAGTTAGGCTTAAGTAATACATTGAATTGCTCTCTTCGAGAACACTCTGAAAGATAATATATTGCAATGAATTAAATGATTAATTATAAGATTTGTTCCTTCTCTTATTCAAGTACAAGACAGTACTTGTATTGGCAGTGTATGACCCACTTATCTTGATTAAAACTGACTCCCCACACACATGAAGTATTGGCAGTGCATGATCCACTTGTCTTGATTCAAATTCACTCCCCACATACATGAAGTATTGTCAGTGCATGACCCACTTGTCTTGATTCAAATTGACTCCCCACACACATGAAGTATTGGCAGTGCATGATCCACTTGGCTTGATTCAAATTGACTCCCCACACACATGAAGTATTGGCAGTGCATGATCCACTTGGCTTGATTCAAATTGACTCCCCACACACATGAAGTATTGTTAGTGCATGACCCATTTGTCTTGATTCAAATTGACTCTCGACACACATGAAGTATTGGCAGTGCATGACCCACTTGTCTTGATTCAAATTGACTCCCCACACACATGAAGTATTGGCAGTGCATGACCCACTTGTCTTGATTCAAATTGACTCCCCACACACATGAAGTATTGTTAGTGCATGACCCATTTGTCTTGATTCAAATTGACTCTCGACACACATGAAGTATTGGCAGTGCATGACCCACTTGTCTTGATTCAAATTGACTCCCCACACACATGAAGTATTGGCAGTGCATGACCCACTTGTCTTGATTCAAATTGACTCCCCACACACATGAAGTATTGTTAGTGCATGACCCATTTGTCTTGATTCAAATTGACTCTCGACACACATGAAGTATTGGCAGTGCATGACCCACTTGTCTTGATTCAAATTGACTCCCCACACACATGAAGTATTGGCAGTGCATGACCCACTTGTCTTGATTCAAATTGACTCCCCACACACATGAAGTATTGGCAGTGCATGACCCACTTGTCTTGATTCAAATTGACTCCCCACACACATGAAGTATTGTTAGTGCATGACCCATTTGTCTTGATTCAAATTGACTCCCCACACACATGAAGTATTGGCAGTGCATGACCCACTTGTCTTGATTCAAATTGACTCCCCACATACATGAAGTATTGGGAGTGCATGACCCACTTGTCTTTATTCAAATTGACTCTCGACACACATGAAGTATTGTTAGTGCATGACCCACTTGTCTTGATTCAAATTGACTCCCCACATACATGAAGTATTGGCAGTGCATGATCCACTTGTCTTGATTCAAATTGACTCCCAACACACATGAAGTATTGTTAGTGCATGACCCATTTGTCTTGATTCAAATTGACTCCCCACACACATGAAGTATTGGCAGTGCATGACCCACTTGTCTTGATTCGAATTGACTCCCCACATACATGAAGTATTGGGAGTGCATGACCCACTTGTCTTTATTCAAATTGACTCTCGACACACATGAAGTATTGTTAGTGCATGACCCACTTGTCTTGATTCAAATTGACTCTCGACACACCTGAAGTATTGGGAGTGCATGACCCATTTGTCTTCATTCAAATTGACTCTCCATACACATGAAGTATTGTTAGTGCATGACCCATTTGTCTTGATTCAAATTGACTCTCCATACACATGAAGTATTGTTAGTGCATGACCCACTTGTCTTGATTCAAATTGACTCTCGCACACATGAAGTATTGTTAGTGCATGACCCACTTGTCTTGATTTAAATTGACTCCCCACATACATGAAGTATTGGGAGTGCATGACCCACTTGTCTTGATTCAAATTGACTCTGGACACGCATGAAGTATTGGGAGTGCATGACCCACTTGTCTTGATTCAAATTGACTCCCCACATACATGAAGTATTGGGAGTGCAGGACCCACTTGTCTTGATTCAAATTGACTCTCGACACACATGAAGTATTGGGAGTGCATGACCCACTTGTCTTGATTCAAATTGACTCGACACACATGAAGTAATGGGAGTGCATGACCCACTTGTCTTGATTCAAATTGACTCTCAACACGCATGAAGTATTGGGAGTGCATCACCCACTTGTCTTGATTCAAATTGACTCGACACACATGAAGTATTGGAAGTGCATGACCCACTTGTCTTGATTCAAATTGACTTTCTACACACATGAAGTATTGGGAGTGCATAACCCACTTGTTTTGATTCAAATCGACTTCCCACTCTCACATGAAGACATGTAACGTTTGAGGTTTGAATTGCTGCTATGGAGGTGTTAGTCCAACAAAAGACAGTCAACCGAACAAAAGACTTGCATCATGCAAAAATGGGTCTTATACTATATGCAGCCATTGTAGCTCCAGACCAGTATGGGCATTTAAGCTGTTTGGATAGGACCTACCCTGTCTGCTTTTAAAGGGACTTGTTCACTGATTTTGGCATGTTTTGAAGTTTGTCATTAAATGCGTTAAATTGATAAATGTTGACATCGGAACTAAACTGCTCCAGTAAAAAAACAAGAATAAAAGTAAAAAAAGAAAAATGGAGTAAAAGCAAAGCGCAGAAACCACTCAGCCATCCATCTTCATGTGCGTATGTGTGTAATTCAGAGATTATGTTCGGGTCGTTGTGAGTCTTTGCGGCTACATTATGTGCGGACCTGACCATCCGTCTTCACATGGGTTGCCATTTATATTATACTTTGTATAACTATCCAAGTGTTGTTAAAAAATATAACGATAACACAAGAAATCGATATTTTTAGATCGTTTCGCGTCTGAGACGCTTTATAATTTTATCAATTTCTAACGATGATTTTTTGTAAACGAAAGTATATTTTCAATATAAGTCTGCGGCATAAGTGTTATTTCGCACACTGATATTCATTGGTCATTTATTTCTTGAATCCGACAAAATGTTAAAAAATTCTCATTTTGATAAACTGTGAACAAGTCCCTTTAAGTCATGCAAGGTTTCATGGTCACAATTTTCCTTCGAACTTGTAGTGCTTTGTGTATAATATGGTAATTGCGAGGGTTTACCTTATTATGAAAATATGATTTGTGTGCCAGGTTGAATATGGGGCTTCACTCTGAACACAACACACCGTGTCCAAAGCAAACAATAAGATGTGACATTAAACAATGACCCGCGTAAGATGTGACATTAAACAATGACCCGCGACAATCAGCAACGACACTCTACTNATCCGTCTTCACATGGGTTGCCATTTATTTTATTCTTTGTATAGCTATCCACGTGTTGTTACAAAATATAACTATAACACAAGAAATCGATATTTTAAGATTGTTTCGCGTCTGAGACGCTTAAAATTTTTATCAATTTGTAACGATGATTTTTTGTAAACAAAAGTATATTTTCAATATAAGTCTGCGGCATTAGTGTTATTTCGCACACTGATATTCATTGGTCATTTATTTCTTGAATCTGTGACAAAAAGTTCAAAAATTCTCATTTTGATAAACTGTGAACCTTTAAGTCATGCAAGGTTTCATGGTCACAATTTTCCTTCAAACTTGTAGTGCTTTGTGTATAATATGGTAATTGCGAGGGTTTACCTAATTATGAATGATTTGTGTGCCAGGTTGAATATGGGGCTTCACTCTGAACACAACATACTGTGTCCAAAGCAAACAATAAGATGTGACATTAAACAATGACCCGCGACAATCAGCAACGACACTCTACTTTGAATGAGTCCCTTAAAAGTGAAACTAGAGAGGAATATCAGTAAATTCCCGGTATGTTTGCCTGTCCGTCCGAAAAAATTATTGCTGAAATTACTCAAAAAGTACTTTAGCTAGGGTTGATGAAATTATTTATGTGGATAGAGGCCATATTGGGAATATGCATGTGATTTCAGTTTTTTCATAATACTAAAACAGTGATTCCTGTTGTTACAGAAGTAAGAATAAACTTACATATGGATCTTGCTACAACTCGGAAAGTATGTACCGGTAATCTTGTTGGAAAAAACTCAGTGTGCGGATACAGGGAAATATGGTGAATTTTTAGATTATTTCAGTTATTTTCTTTCGGCAAAAATTGTGATTGCTATGATAATATAAATAATTGAAAAATTTGCATACTGCCATAACTTAAAAGTACTTAAGCTTGGTAAATAAAATTATGGATATCATGTTCTTACTCTGTCTATAATAGATAAAAATAAATATAAAAAAAATGTTCTAAAAATGCTGATATGACAATTAGTCACACACAATAAGGAAATGAGAATCAATAGTTCTGCACTTGTCATGCGAATTTTTGTTTTGTAAATTGATTCGTTTTTCCAACAAAATCGTTTAACATACCACCTAAAATTCATAAAAGATGCCACATTTAAAATAAGAATAACATGGAACACTGCAAGGGAGTTTATTCACATTAACTCAATATAATTTTTGGTTAAGTAGTCTCCCTTTTATATTTTATTAAAAAAACAAAACATTTTTATCCAAACTTAGCAAAAGCAACATAGAGTTACAATCACATTATTTACAAAACTGTCAATCCATTTAATTCTATTATAAACAAACTCTGCACATGGTAAAATAAAGAACAGACAACTGTGGTAGGGCATATTACATGAGCAAGATTTTATACTTACACCTTGTATAGATAATAACAGAACAATGCCAAATAAATCAGGAAGTTGAAAAGGTGGTAAAATTGAAAAAATAATGCAGTTGAAGCTATTTATTGTATTACTGACTTGTGATTAAAATTTGTTTTATCGTTGATTCATTGTAGAATAAAGTATTTGATTTGTTATGTGTTTGCTTTACATGAATGGAAACAAATCCTGAAAAAGCTCAACTTCAGGGATTAGGTCATGATATATTCCTGTCATCACAATTCACATATCATTCACACTCACTTTTTATCAAAATGCCTGCTCTATCCTCATCGTTGTCTGTTACCATGGATACAAAGATGAGTCTGATCATTAGTTTTTTTTTATTGATACATGTAATTTAAAACTACAAAGTAATGTCTGGCAAGTGGCAAATCCATGGACTGTTTAAAAAGACAAGTTTGTTTTAGATTTTATCTATTGGGACTACAGGTTTATACTTCTTTCATATAGAGTATAGTTTCATCAATTCCCATGGATTTAGCCACCCCCATATATTGGCAACTATGAAATATTTCTGATAAAAACTTGGGCTATTTATCTTTATTTAGAAAAGTCTATCACATAGATGTTGTTTTTTCAAAACACATGAATTTCAGTTTGTATGGAAAAAATATATAATTTTGGTAAAATTTATCAAAATTTGCTACACACATGTTGTGTAAATGCCAATTATTTTTGAAAATATTCACTTTTATTAAACAGTATTTTGGTGTTTATTATACAAACAGAAGATTTATTTCATGATTGAGATTGAACTTATTTCAAAAGTTAAGCGTTTTACTCTCAAAATGATGACTGAAAAGATTGATGGACAAGATATGAACAAATCAGGGTTGCTAGGGTGCCTTCCTAGAATATGCATCAGGCATGTTACTAAAATAATATTTGATTTGTAAATTGTTTTGCTATTGTGTTTTTGTTAAGACATAAAATCATTAAACATATGTCTCACTTGTGTTCAAATAGTTTTCATTTAGTATAAAAAGTCAATTTAACACTTAAGCGGTCAAATATACAGGATAAGAGGCTATATCCACATTTACATTATTCACTTAACATTTTTATGAAAACATTTCCAGTTCTATCTGTTTTCCCTTTTAATGTGGTGGAGGACTATTTACACACAGTTCAACCCATTTGATTTAATTTGTATACATTTAAATTGTTGAGGAATTTCTTGTAACACAATGAACAAGTTATCTCATATAATGTTTATGGAAACATGTACTTTCTGTACAACTGACATAATTGCATATTATTTATATATATATATATATGTATACAATGGAAATAAATGTGTATGACCAGAGCAACATTCACTCATTGTATCATAAAAATGTGATGGACATCACTGCCTCAAATTTAAATCCTATATATCGTAAAACCAATGACATATTGACAGGTAGGTGAACATTTCTCATCTGATCAGTTCAGTGGCTTATCGGCTTAAATGGCTATGTTTCTCATCTTCCTATTTGATTGATTTTGTTTGATAAGAAATTAACTTCAAGATACGTTTATTGGAAATCGCAATAATTTGAACCTATAGGTAGCTAATTTGATATAAATTGGCAGCCTGTGTCAGAAATCAATTGTGTGTTACCGTTAGTGCTTCTGGGTTGAAGTTAATGCTAATGAATAGTTTCTTAAAACAATGAGATAAAACATGCTAACAGATATAAGCCACATGATCTTATTCCTGCTCTGTGTTTAAATAGCCAAAACAAATTTAATTTGGGCGTCTTAAAATACTGGATCGTATCCTGCTTTGCATCTAATAAAACGATGTTTTGATCATTGAAATTTTATGGTTCATTGAAAGATTTATATCTCTGATAGAATCTGTCTTCGGATGGTAAACATGTGATTACTGAATGCTCAATGCACATTGAAGTTGGTATACCTTATTTTCAGTGGATAAATGGATAAATATAAGCACAAAGCTGTTTTTGCTCAGCATTCAAAAGACCTTTGAAGATGAATAGAAGAACTAGGGAACGTCTTTCATTGACTGTGTATGGTAATTTAACCAAGGAACAAGTTTCATCTATAGACTTTGTTAGCTCTGTTTGCCTGATTCAGGTAACCAATCACACTGGTATTTATATTGGAGAAAAATGAACATCTATTCAATTTGATAAATTAATTATTCAGAATGATTTTTTATGCCTTATATTATGAATTTGTTTTGATTGGATTAACATGATCATATTAACAATTTTATAACACATTGTATGAAAATAAAAAAGATGTGTTGTTGTCATTTAATATTTATTACAAAAATGGATTAATACATGGATTTAAATTAACTAATTCAATATTGTAAGTCCACTGTATGATTCCAATTAGTATATGTTACACTATTTACATTTTTACCCTGCAGTTATGAAGTATATAACATTATTTTACCACAACTGTGCATGACAAACACGCAAATAAAATATTTGTGTGACTTCATTTAATGTTAGAATATATTTACAAACAATGATAAATGCAGTGCATATGATGTCTGTAAACTATGTTCATACATTTGTATGCAAAATATGTTTGAAATTCATGTTCATTATTATTTCTCATTATGTTTCTTGTATTTTGTTGTCTCATTTTTTGTTATAAAGTTAATGGTCTTTATAATATTCAGTTATGTGCTTCCAGATTTGATGCCAACTTATTGATCATCCCTCCCTCACATCCCTAACAGTAAAGATGTCTATGATGCTGGAGAGTCAGACCCTGCCCAACATAGAGGGCAAGGCCATGACCTTCACCCTTGACATACAGGACGCCCAGTTTAACCACGAGGGCTGGTACTATCTGGTCTTCACACTCCACCATTCAGCTGTCAAGGATTACAGCAGTGTAAGTACTATCTGGTCTTCACACTCCACCATTCACCTGTCAAGGGTTACATCAGTGTAAGTACTATCTGGTCTTCACACTCCACCATTCAGCTGTCAAGGATTACAGTAGTGTAAGTACTATCTGGTCTTCACACTCCACCATTCAGCTGTCAAGGATTACAGTAATGTAAGTCATGGCTTTACTATAACTTGGCAGGTAGGTGGCACATTGGAGTCTCTGTGTCAGTCTGTCTGCATGAAATTTTACAAATTTCTGGAGAAAATTACTTCCACATTTCTTAAGCAAGTTAATTGAAACATTAAATATGTCATTGCCATGAATAATATATATTTGAAAGACACTTTTTATCCTCAGTGATAAAAACATTACTCGGTTATTTGACCTTGAACTTAGCTGACAAAGCAGTGCAGGGGACAACAATTCTACTTGTCCGCGCGTATTGACGAGTGAAATCTTGAAAGGGCAGGTGAATTTCCCAAAAGCTCTCTTCTTACAGGACAAATTAAAAAAAGTTGATGTTAAAACATGTTTTTTTTCCAGTTTTTAAACCACTCTGATTTTGTCTGCAAAATGCAGTTATCAAAGTATTTGTCTACATTTTTTTTCTCATAAAGTAACTTATTTCACTGCTTAAAATGGAGGTTACACAGGCATTAACCAACAACTTAATCAACTGGGATTTCTCCCCAGAAGATTAATATGACATATTTGTGATCAGCTGGCCTGCATAATCTGAGTGAACAACATGCCAGCGGTGATATAGGAAACTTTATAAGTCACATCAGCCACTCGCAATCTTTATTTCACACCTATTTGAAGGATGAGTGCATCTGTTTCCAGGATCACTAAAAATTGTAAGGTACTCGTCTTGCAAGGGATTGCAGTCTTGAACTATTTTTGTCCCCTGCAGGGGTAATATTCACATTTGTCTTCAAGCCCTAGTGTCCCTCTATAGTGGGAGCTTTTACACTGCATCATCTTATGGATTTATTATACCAGTAAATATTTTGTACTCATGATCTCCTTATGAGAATTGAGCCTTGCTCTGGGAAAAAGGGGCTTAATGCATGTGTGTACGGTTTGTACAAGATAAGCCGTTGCAGTCGGCACAGGCTATTAAGGGACAACAATTTCCGCACATGAATTAAGCCCCATTTTTCCTGAGGGAGGCTCAATTATTTTTTACACATGACCTCTTTAAGGGAGTCCAATTGTTTTCAATGTTGTTAAAATGACTCAGCAGCCCTCATAATGCAATACTATTTTGTTTGTAATGTTTATTAAACTGCTGAATGGCTTCCCAAAATATGTTTCATAAGTGTAAATATTAGCAATAAGACTGTTCCTTACATTCAGACAATCATCCTTCTCTTTTTTCCTTGTTTTTATTTCAAAAATATGTTAATGGTTTACATATGAAAACATGCTATTCGTAAGTTACATTCAAGCATATGTATAAAATATTTGGAAATATTTGAGCCATTAGATCGCAAAACTTAATTAACTGTATGGCAAATTTAACCCATTTGTACCTAGTGGACTCTCCTATCCTTCTAAATTGGATCAAATTATTTCTAAAATTAGGGATGTCTAGTATATTTATTTCTATATTTAGAATATTTCTTACAGAAATTCCTTTAAGCAAACAGCGCAGACCCTGATGAGACGTTGCATCATGCGGCGTCTCATCTGGGTCTACGCTGTTTGCCAAGGCCTTTTTTCTAGACGCTAGGCATAAATGGGTTAATTAAAATCATACATGTATGAATGGTGACAGATACAGTACTGTTTACAAATGTCTGCATGTTAAGTTTGCCATGTCTCAGGTTCGCGTCCAAAAAAGTGACAGCGGTGTGTGGGAGACAAAGCGACAAGTGCAGACTGACTTCACTCGGCAGGAAGAAAACACGCCACTGGCTTTCTTTCACGACAAACGATTTACCTTCAAGTTTCCAAAAGGTACTGTGTTTGATTTACTCTCTAGTCACAGGATCTGCCAGTATGGCAGGTTAAGCATTTATAGTTTTAATTAAAAAAATGTCATGTCTGTGTGCAATACATGAATATGTATTCAAACATGATATCCACTAAGAATATGAGGTATAATGCTCTACATACCAGAAAGTTCTGTATCTATTCAATTAAGCCTTGTTCTAGGAAAACAGGGCTTAATGCATGTGCATCAAGTGTTGTCCCAGACTAGTATGTTTAGTCCACAAAAATACCATAAAAAACTAAAGTGTCGTCCGTAATCATCTCGTGAGGACTGCAAAGGCCATTCTGGGATGACACTTTAACCCTTTGAGCGCTGGAACCGGATTTTAAAGGCCTTTGCAAACAGTTTGGATCCAGATGAAACGCCACAGAACGTGGCGTCTCATCAGGATCCAAACCGTTTGCTATTCTGATAGTGGTCTTTGAAAAAAGTGAAGAAAATGATAATCTAAGAAATTCAGCAGACGACATTTTAGCAGTTGACAAATTTCCCAGCATGCAAAGGGTTAAGCCCAGTTTTCCTAGAATGAGGCTCAATTGATACTCTATTTCAGCCGAGTTGTTTTAAATTTGAAATTATTTTGCAATTTCAAAAACTCTGTTTCTAATATGAATAATCCAAGCTGACAAGATAAAATTCTTATAAATACAGAAAATTAAAAAATGTTCCTATGCATGGTGCATTACAAATAAAGAAAACACAACAATTTCCTTTTTTTGCATTTTTGCATATGAACATTTGTTAAGTGTTTATATTTTTCAATTGATTAAAAAATTGCATTTTATTTAGCAACATTTATGTAAAGGGGTACATGGCTTACATGGGGTTGAATTTCAATGGATATTTATAATCTACTTATTATCTACATTTAATTAATGCAAACACATGAAAGCCTTTAAATCTAACAGCACTGTTTTAAGACTTGAATACCAAACACTTCCTTCTTTTACCGCCTCCCAAATGTCATTGTTTGGTCAGACTGGATGTGGCTGTTTAAAATATGTGCTTAAATTTGAGTGACTTTGATTACTGCTTTGGAAGTTTTATTACTTATTTTCCAATAAAAAACCACATTAGTGCCAAACATTCTCAACAATGTCTTTACAATTGATTTACTAATGATGTTGACACTTCGACTGGCCTCAATAAAATTATACAACATAAGTGAATGACGCAGTACAAAAGATGTGTTCATTTATGTATTTGTGTGAAATCTCACTATTGTAAACTTATCCATGATATCCTTGTGCATTTGAAGTGCCTATATGCTTCAAATAGGTTTCTAATTGTTGAATAACCAGCTTTATAAAATACCTCAATGGGATTGTATGGGTATTTAAATGTTGAAGGTATGGATGTATATGTCTTAATAAAGATGAAGGCTTAAATAATGGACTTTGTAATTGATTAATACTTGTTTGATATTTGAAAACTGTAAAATTGCCTTTGTCCAATTATGCAGCAATGGCAATACTTAAAAAATAAAAAGCTATTGTATATATCTAAATACAGTTGTTTTCATTTATTGTTAAACAAATCACTCTATGATTTTATCCTGTAATTCTGTACATTTAAGAAAAATACAAATCATAACAACAAATATTGACCTGGCTAGAACATATTGAACAACTATACTATTGATTCAATAGTTTGATATTACATTTATATTTATTAATACAGTTATTATTTTGCTTACAGGTTTCTTCAAAAATGACAAGAACTTTGACGTATACATGCTCGTGGAAGCCTTCACAACGGCCGACACAACGGAGGGCAAGGGTCGTAAGGTGGGCGAGGGTAAATTCGCTATCTACCCTCGTCCCAACGCGCCTCGTATGAAGCTTTATGCCGAGCCAGGGGAAGACTACTACCACTACACAGACGTGATGTCGTTGCTACGCACTCACAGCACAGACAACATTCAGATGCACTGTGGTCGGATACGCTGCACCTACTCCATCTGCGAGATTGTGCCCCCGAAACCCAAGACCCCGCCCCCTGCCACACCCCCCAGGACTAGTCAGAGGAGGCCCTCCCCTGCCCCTTCACCAGGTGCACTGTCCTGGCTGATTTCTATGTGCCAACAATGATTGATAGGATTCAGATATCAGATTCCTTTGAATAAGAATTTTCAGGAGCAGTCATTATTAGTCAAATATTTTTTCCATCCAAAGGCTTTTCAAATGATTTCCATGATGTTACATAAACTATTCATAATATTTCAAATATTTCTGTAAACAATACTTTCCATAAGATTTGAATAGTGTGACTTTCAATATTTTAATAAATTTACCATAATGTCTCAGTAACACTGAAAAAAAAACACTTTTCTTTGAATCATAGTTTTATACTGCTTTTTGTATATGAAATGCTTTACATCAAAACAAAGGGTATAACCCTTTTGATTGCGAATCGCTAGTATATATTTACCTGTCATTGACCTCTATTGTCACATGATTCAGTTCCCAGCCCAGCACCTAGGGACTCCCAGCCTCCAACAGGCCGACTGTCCAAGCCTGCTGACAACCGCGCTCCAGACCTCAAACCCCCTCCCCCTCCCGAGATCAAGAAACCAGTGCCCCCCACCCCTGCCAGTTCCTGGGGAGACAATCTGTCACTCGACCTTAACCTGCCAAAGTCGCCTCCCCTACCTCCTGCAGCAGATGGGAAAAAGGTGGGTTAGTGTAAATTTGGGGGAATTTGGGGGAATTTATTCCATTATTGACATCCGTTAACAAAAATTACCCTTATTTAATGTCTAAAAGAAATAAACCATCCAAATAAAACTAGTATTATGATGATATAATCAGTTTGTTGATTTTTGTCACTTAAGTTTTCATGACGCTTTGAATATTTTTAGCCTTTGTTTAACATGAACTTTAGTTGTTGTTTATTTAAACCATTTAGTGTATCAAGTGGCGATTTGTTTTTGTATATTACAAAAAATAATTTTGTATTGTTCTTCAATCTGCAGAATCTTGTTGATGGACAAGCCAGTGTTATTTTATTGAATTTATAAGATAAATCATAGATATCACATCCAAATATGCCATTACCAGAAAGTCACATGTATAATTTATGAGCCGTGCTCTGAGAAAATGAGCATAAAGTGTTGTACCAAATTAATATGTGCAGTCCGCACAGACTAAACAGGGACAAAGCTTTCCTCTTTTATTGTATTTTTTGTTTTAATGAAGTTTCTTTTAAGCGGAAATCCTGTTTAGGCGGAAAGTGTCATCCCTGATTAGCCTGTGCTGACTTCACAGACTAATCTTGGACGACACTTTAGGTACATGCATTAAGCCCTGATTTCTCAGAGCGCACCTCATATTATTCGTACAGTTTCCTGAGGCACCAAGGGGAGATGGTGACAAGAGCACATTTGCTGTTGACAAGTCGTACCGACACGTGGCCAATCAGGGGGCAGAGACTATAGAGGTCATCCTGCACGGGGCGGGTAGTCTGCCCTTGACCCCTGAGGGCCAGGTGCCTCAACCATATGCTGTTGTGTACGTATTGGGAATGGAGGTGGGGGGCTGAGTTTAAGACTTTGTAGGGATGATTAAATGTTCAGATAAAAATTGAATGATCTGAAAGTGTTTGATATCAGTAGCCTTGTTAAGGTTGTTTTTAAATGTAAATACTATAAACAAAATGATGTGTATATTATTTTTGTTTATTCATATTTATATTATCAATGATTTTATATTTAACTTTATTATAAAATATAAAGGTTGCTGTGTACCTACGAGTTATATTGATTAATATTTGACTTCAACTGACAAAATGTTAAATGACAATGACAAACTCACTGCCATGAAACAATTATTCAATGTACCCTTGATCCTACATGAAGTCGCTTGGTTACAGCAAGACCAAGTCCAGTGAGGCCAAGAACAAGAAGTCTGGTGCCGTGACCCACGCTACACGCCCCACCCACTCTCCCTACTGGGAGGAGATGGTCACTTTGTCAGTGGCAGAAGACACGGCCAAGGACGACGGTTGGTTCACTTTACCACTTAGATACGTATTTTCACGCATTTGTAGTCCCTCAGAAAGTTAAATTTAATTGAAGACCATTCTTTCTAGATTCAAGTTTTAAAGGCTTTATCTCCAACCCTTAGATACTAATGAGCAGTAAACAGCATAAAACCTGAACAGACTGCGAGTTACTAGTTACTCGCTGGTTGTTCTGGTTTTATGCTGTTTGCACATAGCCATTTTCACTTTCTTTCTGCGAGGGAAAGGGTTATTATTCAGTCATGATAAATGTTGGACTCAGTTGCTCAAAACTTTTACAGCAAGTTAAGGTAAACAGTCTGTTAACTTCAGACCCAAATAAAATTAATTTTAAAAGCAATACTATTATCAAAGATATGCAAATTATGCAAGTATACAACATTGTTTACCATTAACACATATATTAAGGGTTTACCGTGAAGTCACATACATAACTTGATCTAAATATTAACAGCTGTTAGCTTAACGGGCCGTTAAAGTTTACAGCAACAAAGCCCTGCTTTTTGTAATGCATGATTTAAAAAAAAAAAAAAAATCACTTCTAGCTGGACTGTTTGGGTACTTATTCGTAGATTTTTCTTGATATCATGATTATTCAAGAGTATTTCAAAAGTGATTGTTTTGTTGTAAAATTCGTTTAATGAAGTATGTAAAAAATATTAAAATCTGCGTCCCGTTTAACCCTTTTTGTGCTCCTATTTCTGTCACTGTCTGCCCCAGAGTTGCTGGTGTGTGTTGCTGACGGGGCCACACAGAAGGGGCTGGTAACATACCGGGTCCCTATCGCTTACTTGACCCCCTTCCACCAGTACCACATGGAGATGAACATGGTTAGTGTATGGTAGGACATGACGAAATGTGGTATGACATGACATGGTACATTATGTCATGACACTATTTGGTATGGCATGATTCAATACAGTATGACATGTCACAAAACAGTACGCCATGATACAAATTGAAATGAAATGACACATTGCATTAAGTCATGAAACAATATCAAATGAATTAACAATATCAAATGATTAAAACCTTGATTCCCAGAGGAACAATTATATGTGCTTATTGTCAGTCAAATGCAGGGAAAACCCGTATAAAAAAACAAATAACGAAAAACGTCTCTTGACAAAAAATGCAGTAAAATGCATGGACAAAGTATAGCAATCTATATTCCAAGATTATTTTTTTTTAAGTCAGTTATTTAAACAATAAAATGTGTAGCCCTTTTGTTTATGGAAGACATTTTTACCATAATCCCATTTATAAAACTTTCGCAGCCGGCAAAGGGGATTCCATCTGGAGTGAAGACATTTGCTACAATAACCCGCAAACTGCCTCGAATACCGGCAGATCCATCATGTCCAAATTATTTGGCACTTGAGGTTAGTTCAACCGCTTTATTATAGTACAAATATTTGTATTTATAATTATTTATTTGGTAATAAATACACAACAAATTGAAGTTCTAATGCGTAAGGGTCAAACCATAGTGATATAAGCTGTAGTGGTTTACTGAAAATCCTTCAGAACAACAAAAGAGATGTTTATTAGCCAATAAACAAGGTTAGTTTGAAAACTGTTTTGATTCTTAATAAGATTTGAGGTGGAAAGGAGAACTATATGAGCCACGCTCTGGGAAAACCGGGCTTAATGCATGTGCCTTAAGCGTTGTCTCCGGCACAGGCTTATCAGGGACGACACTTTCCGCTTTTATTGTATTCTTCTTTTAAAGGAAGTCTCTTCTTAGCAATAATCCAGTTTAGGCAGAAAGTGTCGTCCCTAATTAGAATCTGTGGACTTCAAAGGCTAATCTGGGACAACACTTTATGCACATGCATCAAGGACAGTTTTCCCAGAGTGTAGCTCAGATTTTACTATGCTACACTTTGGATTTTTGTGTTTTATTGGGTAGGTTAACAACAAGGCTTGAGATCATTTTCTACAGATATTAGCGAGTATCATGTACAAATGAACTCTTTTGAATAACAGTACAGTTCAATGTCAAGTGAAACAAATGAGTCGTGCTCTGGGAAAACCTGGTATATTGCATGTGTGTAATGTATCGTCCCAGATTAGCCAGTGCAGTCTGCACAGGCTAATAAGCGACAACACTTTCCGCTTTTATTGATTTTTCATTTTAAGGAAGTTTTTTTTAAACCAAAAATGTGGTCTAGGCTCAAAGTGTTGTCCCTGATTAGCTTGTACGGACTGCATAGGCTAATCTTGGACGATACTTTAACCCTTTGAGCGCTGGAACCCGATTTTTAAAGGTCTTTGCAAACAGTTTGGATCCAGATGAGACGCCACAGAACGTGGCGTCTCATCAGGATCCAAACTGTTTGCTATTCTGATAGTATTCTTTGAAAAAAAATCGAAGAAAATGCTAATTTTAGAAATTCAGCAGACAACATTTTAGCAGACGACAAATTTCCCAGCATGCAAAGGGTTATGCACATAAGTTAGTCCAGTTTTCTCAAAGACTGGCTCAAATATGTTACTCATCCACCACATAGGTTCTTATAATATAAATGATTTTTTACAAGCTCTGTTCCTTTGTGTATTGTAGGTTCTGTTGATGGCAGTACAGCGGGTGATCAAGACGCCACTGGGCCCCCTGATAGCAGTAGCGAGAATCGTCCCTGACTACTACAACTACAAGTCAGTTTCTAACGTTTAGAACAATATATTGGATTGTATTATCTTCTTAATAACATTTTAATTAGCCGGATTTTTTTCGAAAAAATCTCGGCTTATAGATTGATGTTGTCGGGCGGGCGGGGGGGCGGCGTGCTCGAAAATGTTAAAGTTCTTATTTCATGGTATAACTTTGGTATGCTTGGACCTAGAGTCTTCAAACTTGACATGAAGGTTGGCCAGGATTAACAGATGACCACTGGTCATTTCAAGGTCATTCATTTGAAGGTGAAGGTCACTGTGACCTTCAATATAAAAATGTTAAAGTTGTTATAACTTTGGTATGCTTGGACCTAGAGTCTTGAAACTTGACATGAAGGTTGGCCAGAACTAGTAAGTAACCACTGGACATTTCAAGGTCATTCATTTGAAGGTCAAGGTCACTGTGACCTTGAATGTAAAAATGTTAAAGTTNTCTGCTAGAACTGGTGTGATAGAAACCTTTTGGAGTGATCATAAGGCTGTCTGGATTTCTGTGTAGGTATGTGAAAGCAAAACAATAAATAGTATTATTTCATCTAAGTTTATTTTCTTACATTTGATAATGAAATTGATGGAAACTTCAAACAATATGTTACTAATTTGCTAATAAAAAAATTGAGATCAAACTTTCCTAATTGTCAATTCAAGTTCATATTTGTGACCTTAAATGTTATTGTTGTTCATGTATATGCATGCATTCAAAACATAACACAAGGTTTGCTCATGCCTTGAAAAGTACTTACATTTCATTTTGACCTTTGAACAATATTTCAGTAATTTAAGTATTGCATTGACAAAAACACGAAAGGTACTTTCCTGTCATTTAAATCAAAAATCCGGCTTCAATGCGGTCATCTCCGACCGCGGAACTCTTGTTAGTTTTTTGTCCACATGCATTCAATTATAAAACATACTTTGAGACATTCAACCACACAAAAAGTATTGTATTAAAAAGCAACTACTTCTAAACTAAATACAATTTTTAACAAGTTCTCTTCTGGAATAAAAACCAACTAAGTAATTTTCAAAATTTGTAACAAAGAAGTTTCCGCTTTTATGTTTTTTTTTATTAACGGAAGACTCTTCTTAGCAAAAAATCCAGTTTAGGTGGAAAGTCTTGTCCCTGATTAGCCTGGGACAATACTTTAAACACATTCATTATCCCTTTGAGCGCTGGAACCGGATTTTGAAGGCCTTTGCAAACAGTTTGGATCCAGATGAGACGCCACAGAACGTGGCGTCTCATCAGGATCCAAACTGTTTCCTATTCTGATAGTATTCTTTGAAAAAAAAATAAAAGAAAATGCTAATTTTAGAAATTAAGCAGACGACATTTTAGCAGACGACAAATTTCCCAGCATGCAAAGGGTTATGCCAAGTTTTCCCAGAATAAGGCTGATGGAATTTACTGCTCTGTGTCGTGTCTAGGAGTGATAATCTGCTGAGTCATCCCAGGAACACTGGCGTTGTCATGGAGAACATCAGCTTTCCCGCAGCACACCCATCAAATTTTGCCGTAACTGAGCGCTCGAGCCATGGGCACCCACAGGTAGATAGACAACACTTCCCGCTTTTATTGCATTTTGGGCTTTAAGAAATTTAAAGTCACCTGTGGTCTCAAATGTGATGTAGGATCTTGGATCAGCATATGAAGACTGCATAGGTTAATTTAGGGTGGCACTTTATGCTTGAGATTATATGCAATTTCCCCACAACATGCCTCAATACTTATACTTTATATAAAATGGTATACATAAATAGACAATTCCTTTTTTTTAATCCAAACATCCTAATACAAATCACTTTTTGAATATTGTTACAAAGTAATTTCTCTCAAATATTATACATTTTTATGCTCCCCATATATATATATATATATATATATATATATATATATATATGGGGAGCATATAGTTGCCAGTTTGTACTTCCTTACTTCCTTCCTTCCGTCACACTTTGGTTACAGTTTCTCATAGCGCCTTCAATATTTTAATGATCCCTTCTTTATTTGGCATGTAGGTACCTTGTATAGACCCCTACCTTTTGATGAGGTTTGAGGTCACTGGGGGTCAAGGTCAAGGTCACAGAGGCTATTAATAGATTTTCTCAAGGTCCCTTTTTTTCTTTTTTTTTCACACAATTAATCCATATATCGACAAAGCATCATTGGAGAGCATCCATCAGTTTTACTGATATCCTTGTTTGACCTGGTGTGACAATAAACCACTTTTGAAGGTTTTTGTTGATTAAGTTTAGCAACTTTCCACTCTTAAGATTTTGTAACACTTAAACTTTAATTGTTTCTAATGGACCATTTTTATTCTTATCAGATTTTCATTTATTTTTTTCATTTTTTTTTAAATCTATTCTAAATGTAAGTCTTGGTGGAATTTTTACTATTGCGCAATCAAATGTTTCCTCAATATAACGATTTTCTTTTCCCCCATTCAAGTCAAAATTAGAGCCTGGTGCTGAGAAAACTGGGTGTAATGCATGTGCGAAACGAATCATCCCAGATTAGCCTGTGCAGTCCGCAGAGGCAAATCAGGGACGTCAATCTCCACCGAAACTGAATTTTATAAAGGCGGAAAGTGTCATCCCTGATCAGCCTGTATGGACTGCAAAGGCTAATCTGGGATGACAGTTTATGCACATGCATTAAATCCAGTTTTCCCAGAACGAGGCTCATAAACTCCATTGTTTCTGTATTCTAGCTCAGCCTTCCAGGTCGCCCAGAGGAACAGCCGGTCTGGAATCATCCATATCTGTTTGTGGAGCACCGTGAGAAAGCCACGCTGTTCACTCCCGGAGCTGCCCTCGTCATAGAATACTATGTGGCTGCTGAAGGTACTGGCACCAGTGTGCATTAAGCATCTTAGGGAAAACTTAGGTTTCATGCTGGACACGTATTTATAAAGCATCTTAGGGAAAACTTAGGTTTCATGCTGGGCCCGTATTCATAAAGCATTTAGGGAAAACTAAGGTTTCATGCTGGGCCTGTATTCATAAAGCATCTTGGTGGAAACTAAGGTTTCATGCTGGGCACGTATTCATAAAGCATCTTTGAGAAAACTTAGGTTTCATGCTGCGCCTTTATTCATAAAGCATTTAGGGAAAACTAAGGTTTCATGCTGGGCCCGTATTCATAAAGCATCTTGGTGGAAACTAAGGTTTCATGCTGGGCACGTATTCATAAAGCATCTTAGAGAAAACTTAGGTTTCATGCTGGGCCCGAAGTCATAAAGCATCTTAGAGAAAACTTAGGTTTCATGCTGGTCCCGTATGCATAAAGCATCTAAGGGAAAAACTTAAGTTGTATGCTGGGCCAATATTTAGACAGAAAGTATGCCCCTTTTATAACTTATAATTTCTGTAACATAATTATTATTCCTATCATAGACTTAATCAGTAAAAATTGTCATCATAATATACAAGTTCCAGATTCACTATGTAACATTGTTTAGTGGATCTCTGCTTGGTTAAATGAAATAATGACCCTGAGGTCAAAACTCGAAAATAGTTTATATACACTTACATAGCAAAATATACAAATATTTTCCTCTGTAACCACAAGGCGTTAGAAATTAGTACGGTATGTAACATCATATTATGATTCATTACAAAAAAATCATTCCCCTTGGGTCAACCCTACCCATGTTCCATGGTCCAACTTTTAATTGTTACAACTGCTACATTTTACTACATGCAGTGTTGGAGGAGAGTTAGTGACATTCGTCACTACAGCAACAAGTTTTAATTTTTACTGAAAACTGTGCCATGATCTTAAACCCATCATATGTAGAACAATAATTAATTTAATATTTAATTCATGGGCTATTTAATAAAATAATATGTTTAAGACTTCTTTCTTGAAAAGTCTTTGCCAATTTATTTTAGCTGTGAAGGTGAAAGCAAACATTAAGAAAGGTAATACTAATGGGTAACAATGTTACTTTGCTGTGAACAGGGCAGTTTAAAAATAGAGATGCTAGTTTGTAATTTATGAAACAAACAATGTTTTTTATCAGTAGCTATATTACACGTTCTCAGAAATAAAATTAACAAATTAGCATATATTCAACTTATAAATACATGGATTTAACTTTTATAGAAAAAGAGTGTCTTTTGTAACATGATAAAACTTGTGCTGTGTTGCTGTGTTGATAAAATGTCAAAGTATGTGATCTAACCAAGAAATGGCAAGGTGGAGTGGTGTTTAACAGCATCCAAAGATTTCATTTGTAAAATGATTTCCTTGTAGAATAAGCTTTTAAGTTTTTCTACAAATCATTTCCTTAGTAAATGTGGAATGACATAATTTAGAAAAATGTTTATTTTTATCACCTGCAATAGATGTTGTTCTTTCCTGCAATGAATTTAGGAAAGTTCACGTTAGAGTAACAATTAATGCATGTACAGTAAAACAATTATTGTCCCCTACCGGTTTCACCGGAGGGGACTTATGGTTTGCGCTGTCCGTCCGTCTGTCAGTCTGTATGTCACACTTTTCTGGATCCTGCGATAACTTTAAAAGTTCTTCATCTATTTTCATGAAACTTGAAACATGGACAGATGGCAATATGGAGATTATGCACGTCATTTCATTTTGTTCCTACCAATCCTACGTCAAAAATTCTGGTTGCTATGGCAACAACAAAAATTAAAAAAATCTGACAATGGTGGAGCCGGTAGGGGACATCATTGCTTGGCAATAGTCTTGTTTGGATTTGGTTCTGGTTTTCTAAGAATTCTAAAAGTGTATTTTAATTTAAATGCCTTTTCTTTTGGGTTGGTTACTTCTGCTCAAACGCATAGGAGAAAGCTTTACGAGTGTTCTGCATGTGCAGCTTTCAGTGTAATTTAGCAGATATTAGTCACCAGGACTGAAATGAATACCACGTTTAATGAGTTCATTAAATGTGTTTTTATATATTTCTACATTTGGATAGCCTCAAATTATGTTGTTTTAAATAATGCTTAAAACAAAATAGTTCATCAAATATCAAGATTTAGGAGTGAATGTTCATTACTTCTATATCTATTACACATCACAATCATGTTAAAACTACCACAGATATGTAATACTTTTAATGACTTTCGTTGTAACATTGTCATAAGAATGTTCATCATGTACATGGATCTTTTCGTAATGTACCAATGCATGCAATCTCCTGCCACGTTCCAGTGATGCCAGACCAGTTCTGGCGCATGCATTCCCCTATCGCATTCTCAGCCATCCTGATGGACGAAGAGATGTACAAACATCTCACTGCCGACGGGGCCAAACATGGCCTCCGTATCAATGATGTACCCATTCAGGTAAACCTTAGTCTTCTTTTTTCATGATCTTCATTTGATTCGCCTCATGCAAAAATGGGTCTTATGCCATACATGGCCAGCATAGCTCTGGACCATCCTTTGCATCTGCGCAGTCTGGTCAGGAGCTGCTCTTTCTGCGATAAACAAATACAAGGTTTTGTGGTCTCATACCTGCATATGGCATAAGAACCATTTTCGCATGACATGGGTCATTAAAATGCCACTTGATATATGAAATTTTCTCACTGATTTCATGTGAAGCTACAATAAAGTTCTACAACAAGTCTGAAGTTTTTCTACTCAATTAAGAAATATGGTTTGAATGATAAAAGTGTTTATATAAGTTCATAATTTAATCTTAATGTAGTGGATATAGTAAAGGTACTTTTCTTATTATACCCCCATTACCATTGGTAATGGGGGCTATATAGGAGTCACTTTGTCGGTTGGTCGGTCGGACTGTCTTTCCCAAAAATTTCATCCGATCTTCACCAAACTTGGTCAGAAGTTGTATCTAGATGATGTCTAGGTCAAGTTTGAATATGGGTCATGCCGGGTCAAAAACTAGGTCACGGGGTCACTTAGTGCGTTTTAAACCGAAATTTTGTCCGGACTATAACTAAGTCATTTATCGTTAGATTTTAAAATGACTTGGTTCATTTGTTCACCATCATCGGACGGTGTGTCATGTGAAAGAAGTATGTCGATATCTCCAAGGTCAAGGTCACACTTTGAGTTCAAAGGTCAAAAATGGCCATAAATGAGCTTGTCCGGGCCATAACTATGTCGTTCATCAAGGGATTTTGAAATCATTTGGCACATATGTTCACCATCATTGGACGGTGTGTCGCGCGAAAGAATTACGTCAATATCTCCAAGGTCAAGGTCACACTTTGAGGTCAAAGGTCAAAAATGGCCATAAATGAGCTTGTCCGGGCCATAACTATGTCGTTCATCAAGGGATTTTGAAATCATTTGGCACATATGTTCACCATCATTGGACGGTGTGTCGCGCGAAAGAATTACGTCAATATCTCCAAGGTCAAGGTCACACTTTGAGGTCAAAGGTCAAAAATGGCCATAAATGAGCTTGTCCGGGCCATAACTATGTCGTTCATCAAGGGATTTTGAAATCATTTGGCACATATGTTCACCATCATTGGACGGTGTGTCGCGCGAAAGAATTACGTCAATATCTCCAAGGTCAAGGTCACACTTTGAGGTCAAAGGTCAAAAATGGCCATAAATGAGCTTGTCCGGGCCATAACTATGTCGTTCATCAAGGGATTTTGAAATCATTTGGCACATATGTTCACCATCATTGGACGGTGTGTCGCGCGAAAGAATTACGTCAATATCTCCAAGGTCAAGGTCACACTTTGAGTTCAAAGGTCAAAAATGGCCATAAATGATCTTGTCCGGGCCATAACTATGTCATTCATTGTGAGATTTTAAAATTACTCAGTACATTTGTTCACAATCATTGGACGGTGTGTCATGCAAAAGAATTATGTTGATTCTCCAAGGTCAAGGTCACACTGTGAGTTCAAAGGTCATAAATGGCCATAAATGATCTTGTCCGGGCCATTACTATGTCATTCATTGTGAGATTTTAAAATTACTCTGTACATTTGTTCACAATCATTGTACGGTGTGTCATGCGAAAGAATTACGTCAATATCTCCAAGGTCAAGGTCACACTTGGAGTTCAAAAGTCAAAAATGGCCATAAATGAGTTTGTTGGGGCCATAACTATGTCATTCATTGTGAGATTTTAAAATGACTCTGTACATTAATTTTGTTCACAGTCATTGGACGGCGTGTCATGCGAAAGAATTCAAGAGTTTAAAGGTCAAAATGGCCATAAATGATTATGGCATAATAATTCTTAACAATCGCCATAAATTAGCTTCTCTTGTTTTGTGAAGACAGCATGCAAAATAGTCTGTGTCAATGCAGCATGTGGGGGTATACGTCACGTCTGTGACAAAGCTCTTGTTGTTAATTATTACTGTTGTAAAAGTGTGCATTTTGCTTTTCTGATTAAAAACTTCAATAAAAATGTAGTCATAAATTCGGTTTTTATTATTGTATAAAAATAAATAAAAAAGAGCATTTCTAGGCATCCATTTAAGAAGTGCAAAGAACAATAGTTCAAATCAATTGTCAATAACTGAAGAATAGATCTTCAGGTTTTAAATATTACTAATAATGCAGAGGAAAAAACCTGTTAGAAAATTTGTCATGACCACAATCACTGCTCTTTCCAGCCGTATGTTCTGGGGTCTGAGGTACATGCATGTAGCAGAGTTTTCTAACACTGCTTGCTAATTTTTAGTAGAATTTGTTTTATTATTTGTGTTTTTATTGGAGGAGGCAATAGTTATTTGTCTCAGCAAAGCTTGCAACAGCTCTTCATTTGGGATTTTAATATCCTTATTAAACATAAACTATTTATCATAAAAATGACTTCCTTTTTGAAGCATAGAGGTTCTGACAAAATGTAACAATATACATCATGATTTGTTATACTGTTGTGAAATGTAAAAATGCTTCCAGTCCAGGATATAATAAAGCTGCATGTACACATATGTATGAAACATGTTTCGAATCTAAAAGTATTATTTCCTGATAACTGAAATCATGAAATAGCATACAATGATCGTAATGAATATTGCACTTCTGAAGAATGGTTTAATAATGAGCTGTTGTTAAAAAGCATCTTGACTAATGAATGTTAAAGTGTATTCAGCCTCATTAATACCTTTGCTAGTTATCAGAAAATGCATAATTATATGTCTACACGCACATGCACTTGCAGTTTTTCTAATATATTGCCTAACATTGTTTTTTGTTTAATTAAGACCACTATTTTTGGAGAGAAGGTAACTTGTGTGACTTTAGCCAAACTCTTGTATCACTTCTAAATTGCCTCCCTTGTAACTTAAGGATTTCTCAGCATGGCTAAATTTAAATATGTAAAAATTAGTTATCTTGCTCTATTAGTATTTCAACAGTATGCGTATCTCTTGGTATAGAACTATACTTGCATCTTTTAAAGCTTTTTAGAGATAAGTCATTACATTTGTTTGTTTTTTTCAAAGTAACTGATCTGTTTTTATTTACACACACTGCTTAATACCGGTAGATAATTAATTTCCAATACTGTGCAGCTTCCAACTAATCAGAATTTGAAATAGCTGTTCACCTCCTTGTTTCTATTTAAACTTTTGATTTGAGATTTATGTATGGACAGATTGTTTTATTACTCATCTTTTTTCCATTTTACCAGAAAGTAAAATAACAAATCACACTGTTCACAGAAGACAAACTAATTTTTAGCTCGCTTTTCGAAATAAAAAATGTCTTGTAATTTATGTTTCACTTCCACTCTGAAATCTTTATAACCACCAATTATAATTCACCATGACCACAGGAATAGTTGCTTGTAACTCCCAGGTCATCAATTTTATATGTCTTCTCTGTACCTTTTTATGTTCTGAATAAAGGTTTAAACAACATGATTATGTTGCATTCTGAGAAAACTGGACATAATGCATGTGCGTCAAGTGTCTTCCCAGATTAGCCTGTGCAGTCCGCACAGGCTAATCAGGGACGACACTTTCCGCCTAAATTGGATTTTTGCTAAGAAGAGACTTCATTTAAACGAAAAATGTCATAAAAGCGGAAAGTGTCGTCCCTGATTAGCCTGTGCGGACTGCACAGGCTAATCTGGGACGACACTTTACGCACAAGCATTATGCCCAGTTTTCTCAGAACACGATACAATTATTGATTGTATATGCCATTTTTGTTATTGTTAGAACATAATCTTCCTGTTATATATTTTTAGGGGTCTGATATGTCGACCATTGATGGACGTCAGCCTACGGTTGGTTTGATCCTCAGGCTAATCACAACTGAGGTAGGAGTTATCTCCCTTCTTATGCTGGTTACCTGTTGCTAAAAAAAATGTCCAATTAAGCTCACAGCTAGTTAACTTATATGTATATAAAAGTGATATAATAATTGTAAGCGACATACTTATCAAATGTTTGTTAAAATTAATACGCAAAATAATCGAGAAATGACACAACTTTAGCATTTCATTTACATAAATAACTTGATCCTAAAATTAATGGCAGTTATGTCTAACTGGTATCTAAAAATTTGAGCGATTGGGTCCTGTTTTTATGCCTCAACTTTATGAGGTGGAGGACATATAGATTTGCCCTTGTCTGTACTTTCGCTCCTTCCCACTTTTTTGTGTTGCGTGTTACTCAAAAAGTGTTGGTGCTATAGGGATGAAACTTTAAGCAAACATTTATATCAGCATGTGGACTTGTGCACCTCCATATTTTGGTTCGGTGATTACAACATAACGGGAGTTATGGCCACATTTTAAGCAGAAAATTACAGTTGTGTCGACTTTGTGTCGCGTGTAACTTTGCAAGCAGTTAAAATATCATGTGAACTTGCACACTTCCATATTTAAGTTCGCAAGTTTTTTTAACTAATTAAATGAACAAATTTCATTTTTTTCAAATGTGTCCCATGTAAATAAAAAAGAATTGCTTGTAAATGGCTGAAACTTTGCAAACATATTTACCAGCATTTTAACTTGCGTACCATCATATTTTACTTCAGATCTTTTAGTGAAAGAGTTGTGGCCCCTTTTTTTTTCATTTTTTAACTTGTATTGACCATGAATTAAAAAGAGCTGAAACTTTACAAACATATCCAGCATTTCAAGTTGTGCACTGCCATATTTTGGTTGGATTTTTTCTACACATCTGGAGTTACGGCGACTTTTTTGTTAAAAAATTACCTTCTTCAACTTGTGTGGTGCGTAACTCACAAAGTATTACCACAGAGGGCTGAAATTTTACAAACATCTTTATCCCATATGCACTTGCACACCTTATTTTGGTTCAGTTTTTTCTGACTTAAGTGGAGTTTTAAACAAAAGCTGAATGTTGAGGCATTTGTGTCTAGTTTCACATTTTTTCAGAGCTCATTTCCTTCTGTTACTCTTGCAAGCTCATGCAACAGTTCTGATCATTTTATAAACATTGGACTTATATGCAAAAAAAAATACCTGCAAAAGTTTCACTATAGCAAGTAACTATTAATTGGATCAGGAAATAAATAACATTGACTTACTTTAGTATTAAATATCTGGCATAATCTAATAATTAAATGTCCAGATCTTTCCAATGATATGTACAATCATTTTATAAAGTCGTAAAGTTGTTGTAATAGACAATGTATAATTAATATCTTAACCTGCCATTCTCCATTTCAACACGTCCAAAGCTATCAAGAAAACAACTGCTTAATAAATTAGTTTAACTGCAGTTCCATCAGCATGCCCACTAACAGAGTCAGGAACTGCAATTCCCATTTGATTAATGATGCGTTTTGTTTGAAAAAAGCAAAGAAAATCATATTTTGAATCCTGTCAAAGACTGAATAAAATGCTTAAAAGCAATATAAGATTAGATATGCTTCATTGATTTTCACATAAAAAGTGAATTAATATTTCAATAATTAATTCTCAAAGCTGTACATCATTCATTTTGCATCAATACATTGAATTTCGTGAAACAAGTTCATATGTGTATGGTTTTATTTTGTTGAAGTCAATTTTAATAATTTTGACAAATTTAAATACAGTGATTACATTATGTATAACAATTATCAGGAATCGAAATAACTTGGACTTTATTGAAAACATAATTATCTGGAATATTGTGTTTTCAGAAGTTCTGATTTGATATCTTAATTTGATGTACACAAAGTAAAACCTGCGTGTTCTTCTATGATAGAGCATTTTCATTTAGAAAAACTTTAAAACGCATTATTCCATATTGATAATTATATTTCCTACTATCCATCTCTCCTTTAGACCCCAGATTCTATGGTTGCTGTTAGCAACCTGGACGATGCTCCCACACTAGACCTGTATCCACCATCAGACGCACCAGGATACTATCGCGGGGATTCCCCAGACGTGCTGGTAGTCGAGCAAAGCCGCCCGCCTGCTGCGACCCAGATGCGGGACCGCCTACCGGAGACACCTCTGTCGCCTGCACACACGCCCAAGACTCCTCCAGACTTCAGGCACAACAAGAAAGACCGGTCCAGAGATCTGGAGAAATACAATACGGGAAAATATGTTCTGCAGAGGGTCAAGAAAAGGCCACTGTCTGTGAGTGATATTTATTTTTATACGTTTTTCTTTTAATTTTTTTTTAATCTCTTTAGCAAAATAATAATAATATTATATTGGAATATGAATCAAGTGTCATGTCCATCATTTATATTTTATGACATACTTTTCAAATAAATTAAAAAAGATTGTATTGCAAAGGTCAGTTAATGAATAAAATCCATCTATTTTTATGAGGTATGCTCGTTGTTAAGTGCTCTTGTCATTTAATTGTCTAATAATAAGTAAGTTATAGCCCATATGTAAAGGTTAAACACCATGTATGACATTCTTTATAGTTTTATGACCAATTAACAAATTATTGTAATTGATCATACTAATGAACAGTATTTTAATGTATTATTAATAAAATAATTGCTTTTGTTTAAGTAAATGAGTCGCATTCTGAGAAAATTGGGCATAATGCATGTGCGTTAAGTGTCGTCCCAGATAAGCAATCCGCACAGGCTAGTCAGGGACGACACTTTCCGCTTTTATGACATTTTTCGTTTAAATGAAGTCTCTTCTTAGCGGAAAATCCAGGTTAGGCGGAAAGTGTTGTCCCGGATAAGCCTGTGCGGACTGCACAGGCTAATCTGGGACAACCCTTTACGCACATGCATTATGCCCAGTTTTCTCAGAACACAACTCAAATGCTCATACATTCTTTAGACTCAATGGACATTTTAAGTGACATAGCAATTTTGACGAGATAATTAAAGATTTTCAAATAAAATGGTATTGCTTTCTGGATTGCCAAAAATGGTTGCAATAGTCTTTCGTCAGTTGGTACATGTATATTCAATATTTATGCCTTCATTTTCTCTGTGTTGTCTATGTTCTATTAATCATTGATGAGCCTTTTGAGTTGCTTAAGGTTAAGGCAATGACATGCATTGTGTTCTCTCAAATTCATAGGCCAATATTGGATGCAAAATAGACTTCCTTTATACCACCTTTATATTTGTCTTCCTTGCACTTCCCCAGACCCCATGACTTTCCTACATGTAAATTTAGTCTTGAATATTAAATATCATATTAAAGGGACCTTTTCACAGATTGTGTCATGTATTGACATTTGTTGTTAAATGCTTTAAATTTGATAAATGTAAGAATTGGAACTAAATAGCTCCAGTAAAAAAAAAAAAAAAAAAAGAGAAAGAAAAAAAAGTAATCCTCAACTGGGCTCACTCCATTGACCCTTGGAGTAAAAGTCTAGCACTTAAACCACTCGGCCGTTTGTGCTTTTACAGTGATTATACAATGAGTGGTGTATTTTATACATTATATTATTAGCAATCCTTGTAATATCACAAAATATAATGACAACATCAGAACTCTCCAATTATTTCTATCTTTTGGCGTTTGTGATACTTTATAATTTTCTGGTTTTTAAATTGTCAAAAGATGCAAATAAAGGATATTTGAGGGCATGGTAAATTTACAGTATAACTGTTTACTTGCAAATAACAGAAGTACAATGAAAATTTGCCAATCTGAAACAATTTTTCGTATTTGTCAATTTACCAAAACATGAAAAAGGTCCCTTTAAGCCCATGTAATTAGCCTTTCTATTGGCTGCTTTTGTTAACCAAGACTGAGTTTGAGATTTAGTATCTATTTAACCTTGTTTGAATTGAAATCCCTATGTTTACTCAGATACTGTCTAGTCTATTTCCTGGATAGAACCAGTACTTGGTCTTTAGAAAAAGTCCTGAGAATTCTACCTGAGAGGGGATCAAACTCGGGACCTCATGATTGCTATGTTGACACCATATGACTTTGCCACTGAGACCTTCACATAATCGTGATTATGGTTTGACAGCCAGAGAAACATTAAATTTAAAGTACAGAATTGGGATATTATAAATGTGTGATGTGTTACCAGTAAATGTTCACTACTTTTCCCAGCCACTCTTGACCAAGACCCTGTATGAACAACAGTACGACAGGGAACCAGTAAGGGTTTTGTATTGTGCAACTGTTCATGGCTTAATTATGTTGATATGTTTTGTGGTTTTTGTGTGCTAACAGGGTGTTTTGTTTAGCTCACCTGAGTACAACACGCTCATGGGCACTATCGGGGTACTGTGTTGTCCATTGTACATTTGAATGTCAGTTCAAAACTTTTTGTTCTCATGAACCCCTTGCATACATGCCAGAATTTGTCGTGTTCTGAGAAAACTGAGCATTATGCATGTGAGTAAAGTGTCATCCCAGATTAGCCTGTGCAGTCCCCACGGGCTAATCAGGGACGACATTTTCCGCTTTTATGACATTTTTCGTTAAAATGAAGTCTCTTCTTAGCAAAAATCCAATTTAAGGCGGAAAGTGTCGTCCCTGATTAGCCTGTGCGGACTGCACAGTCTAATCTGGGACGACACTTTATGCACATGCATTATGCCCAGTTTTCTCAGAACACGACACAAGTGAATAGTTCACAGTAATGTTTTTTGGGTTGTCCTCTATAAATATTGTTCATTTCATTATGGTCTGGTTATTTATAAGGTCACCTGTCCAAAAAAGGGTTTGAAAAATGAAAACTTAAAAAATCTTCTCATCTGAAAATGCAAAGACCAGAGGTTTAATATTAAGTGTGAAGCATTTTTTTGTGGTCCTCTAGAAAGGTTTTCCAAATTATGCCCCTGGGGTCAAAACTGGATTTGTCATGGGGGTTACAAATTTGACACAGGCTTATATAGGAAATACCTTTAAAAATCTTCTTGTCCAAAACTGCAGATCACAAGGCTTTTATATTTGGTACGTATAATCATCTGGAAATCTTTTTAAAAGTGTATTCAAAATATGCACATAGGGTCAAAACGCCCTGGATTCACCAGTTTAACATAGACCTATATAGAGAATACTGTAAACAATCTTGTCTGAAACTGCAAAGCCCATGGCTTTCATATTTGGCAAGTGGTATCATCTTGAGGTCAATTATGGAAGTTTGTTCTAATTATGCCCCTTGGGTTAAAACTGGCCTTTCCCCGGGGAATACAATCATATACTAATAGGAAAATACATTTTTTTAAATCTTCTATGAAACAACAAAGCCCAAAGCTTTGATATTAAGTATGTTACATCTGAAAACGTGGTCCTCTACTAGGTTTGTTCGAATCATTCATCTATGGTCAAAACTGGTCACGCCCCAGGAGTTACAGTGAGAACAGTGGTCTAGTGGTAGGATGCTGGTCTAGGAATGGGGAGGTCCCTGGTTTGAATCACGCTCAGAAACTGGCTTCATCCCACGCTTGCTCCTCTCCACCCAGTTGTATGAATGGGTACCTGTGATCAGGGGGTTAATGTGAAAGTCGGCAGACGATGCACTAGTCATCATAGCAGACTATAAACCCCATCTTTAACATTTTTTAAAATGATAAATATAGACCTACATAGAATAAAAACTTAATAAGATCTTTTCTAAAATAAAAATTTTCATTGAGGTGTTAATATTGGTAGGTAACATTGTATAGTGGTTCTCTACCAAGTTTGTTCAATAAATTCCCCTGTAGTCAAAAGTAGCCCCAAACAACGGTCTCGGTATTGTACTTCTAAGCTACAGTTTCTCAGGTGAGTGATCAAGGATCCTCAGGTTCCTCTTGTTTTAACATACATTTATTGAACCACAAACATGTTTGGATTTTTATTGTTTATTGTTTGTTTATTTGAAACAACTTGAAATGTAATATTTAATAGCTTGCATCAATATTAATCACTTAACAATGAATCAAATTAATGTTGTTTACAATGAAAATGTTGTAAACTAACAATAACTATCAATAATCCAATATTCGAATGAATTGCTGGCTCCGAGTAAGACATGTTTTGTCTCCATTTGATTGGCTGCCGTCTCTTTATTTATAATAATAAGATTTATCAAAATCTCGAGGGTTGTATTAACAATTAAAATATGATGTACATGTATTTATTAAATTTTCAAATTATGCGACACTATAAGCATTACAGATGTGGAAAAGTAAAAAACATAACATGAATTGACTCCATTACATTTTGGTTTACATCTTTATCAAGGTATATGGTATTTTAATACATATACAATATTAATAATTCGTGCAACTACATAACATAACAAGGCAAAAACAGGTTTCAATAAATATGAATCATGGTTTGTGCAAGCCAATATGGAGGGTAGCTGCCAACATCGGTATCCGGACAAACAGCACCCGGACAATCGGCACCCAGTGTTTTTTGCAATCCCGGACAAACGGCACCCAGTTAATTTGTCGACCCGGACAAACGGCACTTGATAAATTTGTTGACCCGGACAATCGGCACCCGATTAAATTGTATACCCGGACAAACGGCACCCGATATAAGGTTATGAATGTTTTGATGTTTTACCAATAAAGATATTGACACCTTGTTAGACTTTATCGAACGAAAAAAATACAGTTATGCTTGTTAATAATAGTATACCCGAACAATCGGCACCCGATCAAAGGTAATTGATAAAACGCGTCAGCACCTTGTTGGACTAATTTGTCTAATCCGCTAATTGGTGTGGTTAAAGAGATGATTAATAAATCCCGTCAACAAACTGTTTTAGCTTTAAATCGGGTGCCGTTTGTCTGGGTATACAATTAAATTGGGTGCCGATTGTCCGGGTCGACAAATTTATAGGATGCCGTTTGTCCGGGTCGACAAATTTACTGGGTGCCGTTTGTCCGGGATTGCAAAAAAACACTGGGTGCCGATTGTCCGGGTGCCGTTTGTCCTACAATCGCCAACATCCCTATTTAAATCAAGGTTCTTCTCCCAATATCCCTTAATTGCCACAACATGCCTTAATCAGCCACCCGACATGTCATAAATGGAAAGCAATAAACTGTAAAAGTTGACCTATTGTATGTCCATAAAGTATTTATTTCAAGACAAATTAATGCTATGAATAATTGTATGTATATTTTGACAACAAAGTATAAAGTAAAGTGTATGTACACCTTTATGTATTTAAGTGCTCTATATAGGTTCCCATAACAGGGCTTTTTGCCTTCTTTAACAAAGGGCCCCCCCCCCCCAACATAATTTCTGTAATATCATGCAAAATTACAAAAAAAAAAACAACTTAGAACTGTGTTTCCCCTTTCTCAGTTTTGTTGATATTTTCCCCAAAAATTGGAAGGCCAGGCCCATTCCCCAAATCAAGAAAAAAAAGCCCTTCTTAATGTACACTTTTCTTATACCAAGGGGATGGGACACAGTCCTTACAAGCCCACGCTGTAGCAGCGAGACATCCTATCATGTTTTGCTGGGTGGAATCCTTGGGATTAATGTTAAAATTAATATGTAATTAAAAAAAATACTTGTATGCAATGTGGGATTCCAAACAAACAGCTGAACTGATTATCATTAATTAAAGCGGTCAAAATTACAAATTGGTACTGCTCTTCCCATTAGTTATAATTAAGAAAGGTTTATAGCAATCTTCGTTTTATGGTTTTCTGTTCATTATTGTTCTTTTGTTGTTGTGTTTTGTGTTATTATTTATTGGTAGTTGGTGTTATTTTATTATATATACATGTATATACAGACTGACAATTATTGTTATATTATATATACAAATATAAAAGTTTCAAAATGGTAAATTATCCACTGGTATTAATGTAAGAAGGTTGCAGATGTATTTATTTTTGCGAACATAATTTTAGAATTCATTTTTAGTTGGGACTTAATTACAGTATTTTAATATAACACGTGAAACAGAATTAATGGAGGCAATAAATGGCAAATGCATGGTTCATACAACCTATGAAAAAATTATATATTTATACATAGACATTTTATGCATGCATGCATGTCTTTTAGTTGAAGATATTACAAATGGCTTACACAGAATGATTTTAGCAATTATATGGACCATCATAGTTGTTCATTTGTTTGATTTGTTTGTTAATATGTTGCTTTTTATTGTTTCTTATTTTCTTAGATAACATGTGTTCAATTTTGTTATTTGAAACTTGAAAGAAGTACACATTTTATATACATATATTAATATAAAATTAATGAATACAATGTCTGTCTGAGCATAAATTTAACTTTGATAAATATGTGACATTTGTTGAAAGCTAATACCTCAGAATTCACATGGAACAAATGAGCCACACTCTGTGAAAAGGGGGTTCAATGCATGCGTGTTAAGTGTCATCCCAGATTAGCCTGCACAGTCCACACAGGCTAATGAGGCACAACACTTTCCGCCTTCACTGGATTTTTGTCAAGAAGAATCTTCCTTTAAACGAATCCTTTAAACGAAAAATAAAATAAAGCGGAAAGTGTGGTCCCTGTTAAGCCTGTTCGGACTGCACAGACTTATCTGGGACGACACTTTACGCATATGCATTAAACCCCCTTTCCACAGAGCCAGACTCAAATGTTTAATTCTGACTGCTAAGTCAGACAACCATGTTAATCACTGAAATCTGTCCTTATTCAGTTCTACATCTCCCCATTCAGTATTGTTTACCCTAGATACAGCTATGTAAACATCTTTTCACTTTGGTCTGTAGTGCTTAAGATTTCACGCACATTCTCAATGCTAAACAGATTTATCTCTTTTCTAAAGTATGTGTTCATAGGCTATTTTAGCTTTTCACATTCCCTGGGTACACCTCTATTTAAGTTTGAATCTTACAGATAGATGTCACAATCATATTTAAAAAGATATTTATTGAATTGACATGTTTTGATTTAAGTATACACTGAGTTCTTTAAAACTGATGGTCTTACAATGAAACTGAAAGAGAGTGTGACAAATTAAAAACTTGTAATCCATTTAAATCTTAAGACTGCTCTGTTTTTGGCTTTCCATTGGTAAAGATTAGACCAAAATACCTGGCAGGTATTGCAGATTTGAAGAGAAATTCAAGTTAATTGGCTTAAAGGAGGTTGTCTACAGCCAATTTATAAGGAGAGTGTCTCACTGGTATTGGTCAGGATTATTGATTATTGATCAGCTCCAAATTGTAGGATTCATTTGAGATTTATGGTGGAATTCCGTGGATGAATTGGACGCGATAGAAGCGAAGTAACTAATGTGTTTGTAAATACTCGTCTACTTACCCGGATATCTTAATAAATCTTTCACAATGGCGACTATGTATTATCGGCCTTTTACTGCATCGGTAAGTTTTGTCGCCGTTTTCAGATATCTTATACTTCTGATTGGCATTGAAATAAGATAGCGTTTTTTACAGATCAGATTTAAAGTCCTGTGTTTAGGTCACTGAGTAATGTCAGATAATGCCAGTGTTTATAAATACAAACAGTGCACGGGCTCTTACAAAACGGGTATTGTTTTAAGATATTGGGTTTCAAAACGTCACAATCAAGGCATGGTGATCACTTATTATGTCTTTACTAGTAATCATTAATTTGTGTTAAACATGGCCACGGATTATTATAGACCTTATACGGCGGAACTTGAGGAGGTTAGTTTTCCTTTTAATTAGAAATATTATTAATAATAATAATAATAATAGTAATAATGATAATAATAATAATTATTTATATAGTCACAAGACCTCATTGTTATTTAGTCCAAAAAATATAAAATATACAAGAACTATTTATTTTTAATTTAATCATTTTTGTCAAATTTTTTTTTTGTCTGATTTATAAATATTCTGGATTTCTGCATTCTCTGTTGAAACAAATAAAATTGCAATATTTAAACTGGGGAGATACCAAAATTTGTTGAACTTATGTAATATTCACAATTGATTGATTATGTAATTAACATTTTATTATTGAGAGATGAATTCAATTTATCATTCATTTATAGTAGACATAATAATTGGACTTTAAATAACAGGTTTACCTAAACTTGAAGTTTATGAAAGTTAACCTGCTATTGACATTATTTTAAATCTCTTGTATGTTCAATCAATACCAAATATTGATCGAGGTTTTCACACTGTGTGATTGGCACACATTAAAGTTACCCTGCATTGAAGTTATAAATCCTCTTGCTCAGTCCTTTGGAATTTGGTAGTTAAAAATGGCAAATTGTGTGTATTTTAATGAATAGGATTTTCTACTGTAAAAATAATGTTAAAACCTTAAATTTCATATTGACATTGTTCCTTAAAGGGACCAATCCACAGATTGGCAGACTGGCAATATTCAGAATTGTTATAATAGATTTCCAAAATAATGTATTCATTAAATACAAACAAGCAAATTAACAATCATAACTAAGAACTTTTCACAAATCTAAGATTTGTGTATGGATAATAATCAAAATATGAGTGAAACAGTTATTATGCATTTGTAATGCTTTTTTATGCCCTCGGTAGGGTGGCATATAGTGATTGCACTGTCTGTCCGTCCGTCCGTCTGTCCGTCTGTCTTTCCTTCTGAAATTTCGTCACACTTGCGTTTAGGTTTCGAAAAATGGTCATAACTTTTGCAATATTGATCATAGCAACTTGATATTTGGCATGCATGTGTATCTCATGGAGCTGCACATTTCGAGTGTGAAAGGTCAAGGTCATCCTTTAAGGTCAAAGGTTAAAAAAAATTTAAAGCGGCGAAGTAGGGGGCATTATGTTTCTGACAAACACATCTCTTGTTATTGGAAGTATCTGTAACACTAACCTAGGAGTAAAAAACACAGCAATGTTATGAAGCCTGATAGACTTCAGATTTTGCTTCTTATAGACTCAGATTCAAATCTTGGTGAGGCAATCTTTAAAATTCACGTTTTTTTTATGATATGTAATTTTTTTTTACTAACTAATTCAAAACATGTTTTCATAACTAACATGAATGAACATTTAATGGCATTTTTCAAATAGATGAAAATCTATGGACAAGTGCCTTTTAAATAATAATTAATAAAGCTTTCAAAAATTAATATAAAAATGATGTATTGCATGATAACCTAAATATGATTTATTACATGAGAAACTAAAAATGATGTAATGGGATGAATATGGTTTTTGAATGCTTTTTGAGGCAGTTATAAATTTCCATTCTAAAATGGAATAAAATAGTTCAAAGAATAATTCCTACCAAAGTACTGTTATATCATTTAACTCTGTGAAACAAGTTCACAAACAAAAAGAGTATGAAAATAGGAATGAATTGAAGCAACTTATTTATAATAAAAAGTGTTCACCAGTACCAGATTAATGCTTATAAAGATTATAAACATTATCACAAATCATACGCATCATGCAAAAATGAGTCTTATGCGACCAGCGTAACTTCAGACCAGCCTGTACATCTGAGCAGTGTGGTCAGGAGCTACCCTGTCCGTTATTAAGTCATGCAAGGTTTCCTGGTCTCATAAGCAGACAGGTTACGCTGGCCGAATATGGCATAAGACCCATTTTCGCATGACGCGGCTCATATTGTTAATCTGACTATACAAGTATCCCTGCCTCCTCATTACTAGCCTGCAGGATCAGTTTTGTTTACATAAAATATAAATGTAACGTAATGACTGTCCTAATATTATTATTTTTGTCCATACTAGTAACCATGTCTACTCATCAACAACCAGTCAGATTCTACCGTATAATCTAAATAACACCTAAAAAGGAAAGATGTTACATATTATTCTATTGACCATACATGTATCCAGTCTGATGCTAGCTGGAATCCCTGTTTTTGTTGTAGCCTATCAAGGATGGGGAGATGCCTCCATTCACAGCCATGGAGTCTGTACTGCCTGACTACCAGTACATCTTCCAGCCGGGAGAGGGGGGAACCCATCAGCCCCGCACTCCCACACGCACTGCCAAGCAACCTACACAGCCACGCATACCTGAAGGGTATGTCCTACTTTTCAGCCGGGCTCTGGGAAAACTTGGCTTTATGCACAGGCTAATCTGTGATAACACTTTCTGCTTAAACTGTTTTTTTTGCTACGAAAAAGACATATAAGTGAAAAATACCATAAAAGCATAAAATGACGTCCCTGATTAGCCTGTGCAGAATGCACAGGCTAATATTGCACAATACTTTATGCACATGCATTGAGCCCAGGGCCCGTGTTCACTTTTTACTGACATCGAAAATCAATTTTGCATGACAATGAAAATCTTTGTCAAGTGACATCGATGACAAAGTTCGTGTTCACGAAGCTATTTAAAATTGATGTCGTTCAACATCGATTTTAACGACATTGATTTTTTTTGTGAAAACCAAGTTTGAAAATCGATGTCAAACATTGAAAATCAATGTCATTTGACATCGAAAATCGATGTCAATTTGCTTTGTGAACACGGGGCCAGTTTTCCCAGGACTAGGCTCTCAAGCACCCACACAGCCAAACATACCCGAGGAGTTCGTCCTTCTTTTGAAATCAGGCCCAATGAATATGAACATTTTAAGCTTGATCTTAGTTTTAATATCTTCGTTGTTTAACCTGTTTTAATCAATAGGAATCAATGCTAAAATAATACAAGGATTCTGATTAGTCAAATACAAGGATTCTGATTGGTCAGCGATTGAAGCTGAGACTATGCTGTAAATGGAAATTTTTATAGTGCAAGGATCTATATCATTGCTTTTTCAAAATGGACCCATGCATTGAAAGTGTAGATTCTGATAATGGATTGCTTTCTTATGTTATATAAAGAATGTCATTTACTTCAAGAGGGCTTTGAGTGTATACAGTACTTAGTGAGTGTGCTATAAGCTGCTACGATTAGTAATATCTTCTAACAAAATCAGTTCTACATTTGATTTTTTTTAAACAATTCCACATGCAAATATAATTCTACTGTCTGCTGCCTTCACATTTTGTAGGAACGAGGGAGACGACATGGACGCCAACTCCTTTCTTCTGCTTGACCATCAGAGCAAGGAGCTCGGCAACTACAGGGACGCTGTACACAAGATGGGCGCAGACATCCTCACTCTGCGCAGACAGGTGGCTATACATATAGAATATAATTTTTTTTTAAATAAAAATCTGGAATTAATTTAACTTTTTATTATGCTTAGATTGTTTGCGGTGGTTTAGAGACATTATTACATTCAGCTAACAGCTGGGGACGATTTCAATTTTTTTTTCAATGAATTTCCGGCTATATATGGATCTAGATGTCATTTCAGTTAACTTAAAATGGTTTTACATGTGTTTATGCATGTGTTTTTATGCTTCTAATATATATATATGGGGAGCATATAGTTGCCAGTTTGTACTTCCGTACTTCCTTCCTTCCTTCTGTCACACTTTTGTTACAGTTTCTCATAGCGCCTTCAATATTTTACCGATCTCTTCCATATTTGGCATGTATGTACCTTGCATGGACCTCTACCTTTGATGAGGTTTGAGGTCACTGGGGTCAAGGTCAAGGTCACCGAGGCTAATAATAGATTTTTTCAAGGTCAAATTTTTTTATTATTTTTTTTCAAACAATTAACCCATATATCGACAAAGCATCATTGGGGAACATCCATCAGTTTTACTGATATCCTTGTTTTTACCTATTTTGGTTCTTACAATTGAACTGTTCACTAAATGTTGTCAGTTTTTTATTGTTGCCCTTTGCTATTTATTTTGTTATTTGAAAACTCTTTGAACAATTTAAAAGGATTGAACCAACTTTATTAAGAGAATTAAGACTTAGTATAACTGAATGGGAAACAAATCACAAAAACATAAATATATATTAAATAACTATATAATATAAATTAGGGATGCTCTTGGATCACGCAAAGTACAGGGTGCTGCTGAAGAGAGACATGGTGGCAAGCTGGACCATGCTGGTGACATTTCATGATTTCCTAACTTATTGCTTAACCCTTTGAGCGCTGGAACCGAATTTCGAAGGCCTTTGCAAACAGTTTGGATCCAGATGAGACGCCACAGAACGTGGCGTCTCATCAGGATCCAAACTGTTTGCTATTCTGATAGTATTCTTTGAAAAAAATCAAAGAAAATGCTAATTTCAGAAATTCAGCAGACGACATTTTAGCAGACGACAAATTTCCCAGCATGCAAAGGGTTAATCCAAGTAATTCCTCGTGTGACCCTTGTGATTAAATTATTTTAGCACAGTCTTTTCATTTTCCATATTTGCAAAAAGGTATTTAATTTCAAAAGATTGTCCCACTATTTGTGTTGACCATGCCACATTGGCCGTGGGAGGGGTAGTAGGGAGCAGGGTACATAACCCTGCTATTTCTATAAAGATCTTTCCCTCATAAATGTATGAATTCTCTGTTACAGATCCAAGAGTTGGAGAACGTTAACAGTCATCTACGACGTGACCTGGCCAACTACAATGATGCCAGTCGTCTCATGATAGACAGTTCGGAGCTGGATGGCCTGACAAAACCTGAGGTCCTCTCTAGATATGGTATGATTGAGCCTCATTCTGGGAAAACTGGGCTTAGTGCATGTGGGTTAAGTGTCATCCCAGATTAGCCTGTGCTGTTCGCACAGGCTCATCTGGGACAACACTTTCGCTTTTATTGAAGTTTTTGTTTAAAGAGGTTAGAGACCTACACAAAAATCAAGTTTAGGCGGAAAGTGTCGTCCCAGATTAGCCTGTGAGGACTGCACAGGCTAATCTGGGATGACACTTTGTGCACATTTATTAGCCCAGTTTTCTCAGAGCGCCACTTGAATAGACTCTATACTTGGTTTGAAAGAATTTCAGCAAGTGAAAAACAGGCATGATAACAATTAAAACTATTTATTATACTTCAACCAACATTGTCCCATAAGTTATGACAGCCTGTACAGCTGTTTGAAATTTAAATCACAGGTTAAATTAACCATTGATAACATTTGGATACAATTTTGTCTTTTTTATTGGCACAACATTTGCTAAATAAGCTCAATTCAGCAGAGCTGGTTAATATTATGTGCTGCTTTTGAACATCTTTTAATTCACTGGGGAGAACTGAATATAATCTATTTGCATTTTAAAGTTAACTTTGGCAATCATAAGTCAATGGTTGTATTTTAGACGTTTGGGCCCCGATCACCCTATAAAAGTTAATTTTAAATTAGAGAAAAGTAAAAAAGCAGCATTATTTAAAAACTGTTTAGTGGATGCTGACAAAGCGCTTACACTATTTGTTTTTGGATAAACATGTACAGTCTGAACCTTCCAGTTCATGCAATGCATATACTTGGATTTTACTATGTTTTTAGATTACAAATATTAAACAATAAGTAAACATCTGTATTTGAAAATTCCTTTTAAATTAAGATTGTCTTTTGATTTCCTTTTTTCATTCTTCATTCTTTCAAGTTACTATGTCTCTTTCTACTGCTAAATTTGAAAATTAATAGGTATGACAGATGGTACTAACATGCTTTAAGAACGTACCGGTACAAAACTGAATAAAAAACCTTTGTCACAACAATTAAGCTTAAATGAATTGGTTCAAACTATATAAAGCATAATATGTTTCAGTTGATAAATGATAACTAATTAATGAAAGTGATAAATGTTAAAAAAAGGCCGAAAAAAGGTAAAATTTAAGGTCGCACCAGTCTAAAATTATAATATATGAATTTTATTGCGTGACAAATACTTTTCTGAATGGCCGTTTATAGTTATTTATATGAATATAGTGTTATGTGGGTGTACTTTTCAATGTTTGCGACCTCAACGTATGTCATTTGCAATTAAATTTATATCTTACATAGAAAATTATAAATGCGATGTTAAAGTGGAACTTTATATTAGGCTCTGAATAATTGCGTTACTAACAGTACACTTCTAAATTATATTACAAATAGCTGTGACACAGAGCACAATTAACTGTCATGCGTACTGTATAAATCAAATTTATTTTTAGTTAATTATTTATGCTTATTAAATTATGTTGACAGTTTTGTTTGCCTCTGGCTGACATGAAATATTATTGTTGTCAAACATCCCTCCCACAACATTCAAGAAAAATATCCTGCCTGCCAAATTATTGTGTATTAGAATTTATTTACGTTTTTAACCAGGTTTTCCGAAGGAAAAAAATGGTCATTAGATTGGCCAATGCGGGCGGGCTGGCTGGCGGGCTGGCTGACGGGCGGAACAACTTGTCCGCTCTCTAATTCAAATAGTTTTCATCTGATCTTTACGAAACTTGGTCAGAAGTTGTACATGTATCTATACAATATCTAGGCCAAGTTCAAATATGGTTTATGCTGGATTAAAAATTAGGTCACGGGGTCACTTAGTGCGTTTTAAACATTGAGCATGTTGTCCGCTCTCTAATTCAAATAGTTTTCATCCGATCTTTACGAAACTTGGTCAGAAGTTGTATCAAGACACTATCTAGGTCATGTTCGAATATGGGTCATGTCTAGTTAAAAACTAGGTCACGGGATCACTTAGTGCGTTTCAAACATTGAGCATGTTGTCCGCTCTCTAATTCAAATAGTTTTCATCCAATCTTTACGAAACTAGGTCAGAAGTTGTATCTAGACACTATCTAGGTCAAGTTCGAATATGGGTCATGCCGGGTAAAAAACTAGGTCACAGGGTTACTTAGTGTGTTTTAAACATTGAGCATGTTGTCCGCTCTTTAATTCAAATAGTTTTCATCCCATCGGTCAGAAGTTGTATCTAGACAATATCTAGGTCAAGTTCGAATATGGGTCATGCCGGGTTAAAAACTAAGTCACAGGGTCACTTAGTGCATTTTAAACATTGAGCATGTTGTGGACCGCTCTTTAATTAAAATAGTTTTCATCCGATCTTTACGAAACTAGGTCAGAAGTTGTATCTAGACAATATCTAGGTCAAGTTCGAATATGGGTCATGCCGGGTCAGAAACTAGGTCACGGGGTCGAAAAACAGATTGATGTTGAAACAAGGGGGGTAATTGTGATGAACAATCAGTAGCAATGCACAATTTGAGTTGCAGTTGCCTCCCTTTATCAGACTTTTTTTATTGAAATCCTGATTTTGTGACAATTTTGTCCCTTGTTTCAGTGTTTCAATGGAGACATTTTTCTATGATATATTACTGAACTTCTTCATTTTGCCACTAAAAGACAATAATTGTATATAAAGATATTAACAAATAACATAAACATGTTTTCTCTATTTTTCCATTTTATTAGACTTAATCTTTTACATTTTTAGATTATTGATGAATGCAATTTCAGAAAGGGTTCAATTTAGGTCTCTCAAATAACATTTTATAAGGAATAGCTTTGTTGCAAACAAAATGCTAAGATCTGAATAAATTTACATAAATTAAAATAGTACACTTAAATTTGTTGAGTTTATTCAAGTATATTTTTTATTGGATAACCTTTAATACATATTAGCTCCACATTTCTCAAGCAATAATATTGAAACTTCAAATATGTCACCACCTTCAAGTGTATTGCATTTAATTCCCATGGCTCCACATATTCCTAGTTATTTGCCCTTTAACATAGCTGATGAAGCAAGGCTGGAGTATAAGTCAGATGTGTGACAAAGCTATACCGGTAGTGATTTATAAAGCTATGCCGGTAGTGATTTATAAAGCTATACCGGTAGTGATTTATAAAGCTATACCGGTAGTGATTTATAAGTATTTACATCAACGGTTTCAGCTGCTATAAAACAGACCTTGTCCACACAGACCATGGATCTGAAAATATACAAGGACAAACTGCAGAAGGCACAGAATGAGCTTATCAAGGTATGATCATGCATATAAGAAACACAAATATAGCTTTTTACTAGCTAAACTTACAACAACACTTTATAGGCATCAGTAGACAATTTATACAAAAAAAAAATAAAAAAAATATTGCATGATCTTTTAGATGTATAACATGTTAAAACAATCAGGTATTAGACAGTATTAAAATCGATAATTATTCTTATCATAGAAATCATTACTGTTGAAGCTGAAAATTAAATTTAACAGATTAAAACATACCCTTTATATACCTTCGATCACTTTTAACCTTGTATTATCTGAAAAAAAGCCTTAAATTGATTAAAGTGTAAAAGATAGTTATATTATTAAACTTATTTATTAAAAGAAAACCATTTATGGTGTTGATAAAATCAGACAGTTACTATACTTTTGTATATTTCCAAAAATTCAGAAAAATGACACAGAGAAGAACTTCCTGAAGACACAGGCGACGTTGAAGAGCCAGCAGACGCTGATAAACCAACTGCAGGAGCGCCTCAAGAAGTTGAAGAAGTTGGAGGAGGCGTGCAAAAAGCAGGAGAACGTCATACAGCAGATGGAGAAAGTGCTCGAGAAACACCACAAGGACAGATCCAGATATCAGAAAGGTAAGGGAACCAGATGTTGTGTTACAAGACAAGTACGTGTGTTTATAAAAAAATGCAGACTTGCATAGATATAAAAAAAAATAAAAAAATACGAAGAAACTTGTTTTGTTTAGTAATTCTGGAAATGTCTCTTAAATCTGGTTGTTGAAATAACTGGTGTTTATACAAATGTTCAATTTTTATTGAGAATCAAATTTCTATTACTAATTACTGCTTGCTTGGTCATCACTTTAAACTTCCACTGAAACGGTTGCGGTCATTTTCAGACAAGGCCTCTCAAGATGCCAATGAGGTCTTACTGCAGGAGAACAAGAGACTGCGGGAAACCATTGATGAACTCAGGGTAGGTCAGCTTTAGTTGCTTGTTGTTTAAAAGATTAACACAATACAGTTTCCCTATACCTTTCAATCACAACCATGCAGCCTATATATGACCAAACCATAGTTAATGATATGAGATTTTTTAGTCTCTTTTCTTCCGGTTACAGCTGCAGCTGCGTACCACAGGGGGAGGCAATCCAAATGATGACCTTGAGAAGATGGAGCTGTACCAGGCCCTAGAGAAAGCAGAGGGGAGAATTGCAGCACTCGAGAACCAGGTATGATGCTCACTTCCTTTCCAGCTTGCTAGAATCCTTTACAGTTTTAAAACATATGATAATTCTTCTTAGCACAAATATTTTATACCTACTTAAAAAAAGACCTAATTGTGAACTAAATGTGTTGTTGACTTACAAGTAAAAGAGTCACATGTTTTTGTATCAAAGTACATGTGTATTGTATATTCATTTGGTTGTATGGTTTTAAAAAAGTACTTCAAACTTTTTTTATTGGTTTGGTTAAGGTCCCACTGAGCATAAATTCAGGCTGGGATATTTTTATTACGAATATATGAGAATATATAAATACATGTATATATAAATATTTAATTAAAAATGTTTGATTGCAGCTCGCTGAGAATGCTCGTGCCTGGGGAAAGGAGCGAGCCAGTTTGACCCTGAAACTCAATGAGTCGGAACACGGATTTGGCCGGTCGGCCGGAATGGTGCTCCACGATTATCCAGTCATTGTAAGTTCTTGATTCACAGGCAAAACGTTTGGCGTAATAGTTTTTCCTTGCTTTATTACCAGAAATAAACATTAGGAAAGATCACCTAAAAAGAATATTAAAAATAACATATACATGTATGGGTTATTATTGTATCATTGTATAATTGTGGAGAAAAATGAAACTTGCCATACATTATGATTTTTTAAATAATTGGGTGTATATTTAATACATACATGTACATTTTTGAAAAGTGGCATTTATATAAATTATTTGTTATGCTAAACATGAAATGTACATATTATTAATTAATATTGTAAAATGCAGACTAAAGTCTTAAGCACATAATTGCAGGGTGAACTCGGAGGTGGCAAGTCTAACTTGAAACGCCTGTCCCCTGTGTACCGATGATAGGGGAGATAACTGCACTGGGTATAAGGGGGACAACTGTGCATGAAACACAAGGGAGATAATGCTGACCTGTGATTGCGACCACTGAATGTTTAATCATAAAACTGGATGGATGTGAAGATCTGTACATACATACTCAGTCAGGCTTGTCTGGGATTCATGCACAATCTGCTTGACAGAGAAATTATATCAAAATGTATATTTGAACTGATTAAGTATGTGCATTTAAGCCTGCAGAGATCCTATGATATTTTTTTGCCCTAAAGTATTTAAATTTAAATCTTACATGAAATTGATGTTTCAGGTCTTCTGATGTATTATGCTATTTTAGCAAAGAAAAATCAGTGTTTTTGTTATAAGAATTGTCACTTTTGAAAGTGTCTCTTAATAAAAACTGTTAACTATAGATCCCCATTACACTCATTATTTATTTTATTTTAATGCAAACATCTTTTTTTTTCCATGTTTAGTGCAACAAAGCTATGTAACGGTATTAGAACATTGACGTGACATATGATAATCACTGTTTCTGTCTATCAGTCAGACTGCTACACATGTAATTGCGCAATAGCTCATTAAATTCATCTTCGTGATAAATGTAATTCATTCCATGTTGTTTTTTATGTTTATGGTTGAGATATGTTTGTTGTTTTTTAATCATACACAAAATTGCATGTACCAGTAGTCAAATTATGCATGTTCTATTATATACATTGGATAAGTTTACAAAATGTCATGTATGATGCATACAGTATGTTATTGTTTTGGTTTTGTTATCCCCCGCCAAGGGCGGAGGGATATTGTTTTGGCGTTGTCCTTCCGTCCGTCCGTCCATCCGTCTGTCCGGCACTTTTGTGTCCGGAGCCATATCTTGGAAGTGCTTTGGCGGATTTCATTGAAACTTGATATGAGTATATATATGGATAAGAGGATGATGCACGCCAAATGGCATTGTACACCATCTGTTAATAACAGAGTTATGGCCCTTTGTATACTGTGACAAAGCTCTAGTTTGGCAGGGGATATAAATTCAACGAATTTGCTTGTTTTGTTTTTTATAACCAAAATGTGATATTGTTCAATGAGTTGTTCAACTATGTAAAAAACTTGAAATTAAATTTAAATTATTATTGTTCACTCACTGTTTGTTGCATTGATTTACATCTGGTAGTTAATTAGCCACATGTGCTGTCTTGTTTAGGAATGTTGAGGTCGACCACTAACTCAACTGATAACTAAGCAACTATCATTGTATTGTGATATGTATTGGTTTTTTCAATATGGGCCGATTATCCAATGAACACAAATGGTATCTGGCGCCATTTCTGCAAGGCATGTTTGGAAAATACCATCTTAAATCATATTTATAGAAAACATATCTTAATTTCTTTTGGAAAATTATAATAACATGTAAACAATTACAATATATCGCTTAAACAAACATGTTCACATGTTTCCTTACATATGTTTATGATTCAAACAAACAAAATACACTACAAATTAAATTGTATGATGTTCTCATTGAGCTATGCGGAAATACGCAGCGACCAAAGTATCATTTTTTGTGTCATTTGTAATTTCTCCGCATGTTTATTGTAATGCAACTTGATGTTTCATCTCTAATATACTTGGAAGGATAAATGTTATTAATTAGGTGAACATATGAATACTGTTATTTTCTTTATCTCTTTATCATACTATTGTACAATGAAATCGATGCAATTATCTGACATTTAACAACCATGCTAGCCTCGTCTTGCATTGGAATTACAGTACATAAATGGATTGTACTTAAGTATAATTTTGTGACAAATGTCGTAAATAATGCTCCTTTTTGTACTGATTTTGTTGTTTCATACTTGAGCATTTTGACGTCTGACCTTTCCCTTAAACTCCATCTTCAGCATTAAATCTCAAATAGCTTTACCATGGCAACTGTATCTTATTTCTATTTATTTCACCATTAAAAACCATCAATTAACTAATGAAATATTCAGATTTGAGTTTGGCGTTTTTGTTTTCATCATTTATGATGGTTCTGTCTATTTTTGTAATGTCTATCTCTATCAACAACCATATGTATATGGTTTATTTTTTATTCTTTTTCTAGTTGTATATGATTTAAACTGGCTTCGTTCCGTTTTTATTTTAAAGTGTAGCATGTTCTTCGCTTTCCTAATCGATTATACTTTCGACCATTAACCTTTGTTAGGCATTAACTGAAATTGCCTATGCTTTATCTTTCTACTTAGATATGTGACGATAATGTAAAAGTACGTTTGACATAATTGGCAGGCTCTCATGACTGAAGTCGTATTTTCAAAGACATTTATCTTTTTGGTGAAGAAACGTGTTGACCAAAATATCAGAAATTCTTCTCTCCGTCTCATGTACCACTGCTTATCGTATTGTACAAATTGTGGATGAGAGGTGGGATGAATTATGTGCATTAATATACATGTATCATATTACGTAAAATGTTTTATACTGACGATGTCACTTGTTTTGTTATAATAAACAAACATCAATTAGCAATGTGGTTTGTTGACTTTGATAATTCTACATATGAGCTTTGCTCTGTGAAAAGGCCAAGGGGGTCTAATGCATGTGAGTAAAAGTGTCGTCTCAGGGACGAAACTTTCCGCCTAAACTGGATTTTCGTTAAGGAGAGTCTAGCTTTAAACGAAAATACAATAAAAGCGGTAAGTGTCGTTCCTGGTTAGCATGTGCCGACTGCATTAAAGCCCCTTTTCACAGAGCGAGGCTCATGTGTATTCAATATATATTTATCTTGCGAATGTTTACAGATACAAATGATATAGTTGAACGAATATTTCTTATGAAGGCATTAATTACAAAACACACACAGTACAACATAAATATCGTTTCATAAAAGAAAAACACTACTTTTGTGTCGAATATAGAATTATATAGACTTTACCACAACTAACAATCACGTGCCAATTGATCGTTTGTTTCATCAACTCATTTCATGAAGATATCACATGCTACCTGTTATCTTAAACAAGAAATATATTTAAAAAGATATTCGGCGTATATCCTGACTTTGAAATAAAGGTAGAAAATTGACGTTTCTAAATTACTCAATTTAAAACAAAAGTTTAAGTTTGTTGTGTTCTTTTTTCCCTTAATATCGCATATCCACCGCATGGAATGTTTGTTATAAAGTGCACGTATATTAAACCACATAAAAGTGCTCGTAGATACAAATTTTACTACGTGAGATCGCATCATATATGTCCTAACATGATTTATTATGAATTTATTTCTTCGTAACCGAAACATATGGTATGTTGATATTTGAGTAAGACGCAGTTTTCGTTCAATACATTCAAATAACACTGCTACATCCGCGTCATGCGGAAATTGGTCTTACGGCATATGCGGCTTACGTAGGTCAAGCCAAGCCTGTATGGCAAACGGTTCGACGCAAAATCCCAAGAAAACAGGTTTTTACTGAGAACCTAGGTTCTTACCAGAACTTATGATCCCCAATGAAATCTTGTGTCCTCGTGAAAACTAAGGATATCCGAGAGAACGACGCGAAAAGCTGTCGAGAACCTAGGTTCTTGTGAAAACCTTGTATATCAAACGAGAACTTTGGATCTCGCAAATTGTTTTGGCTTTATTATCTGATAACTTAAGTTCTAGATTTGAAAACCTTGGACCTAAGACCTAATTTATGTAAGGTCGAACACCACCTGTCCTGTCAGATTTACCGATCATGAACATATCAAATCGACCCAGGTTGTACGTATCGTTGGCTCGTTCCATTCGTGCACCTCTAAAAAGAGATGGTTCCAGATAGTGCCGACCTTGTTTAGGTATATAAAATAAAAAATAAACACGATTTATCCTTTATGTAATAGGACATTCGCATACTACCGATCATATATTAAGAGCTATTTCCGCTGGAGTTTTTTTTTTTTTTNACACACACACACACACACACACACACACACACACACACACACACACACACACACACACACACACACACACACACACACACACACACACACACACACACACACACACACACACACACACACACACACACACACACACACACACACACACACACACACACACACACACACACACACACACACACACACACACACACACACACACACACACACACACACACACACACACACACACACACACACACACACACACACACACACACACACACACACACACACACACACACACACACACACACACACACACACACACACACACACACACACACACACACACACACACACACACACACACACACACACACACACACACACACACACACACACACACACACACACACACACACACACACACACACACACACACACACACACACACACACACACACACACACACACACACACACACACACACACACACACACACACACACACACACACACACACACACACACACACACACACACACACACACACACACACACACACACACACACACACACACACACACACACACACACACACACACACACACACACACACACACACACACACACACACACACACACACACACACACACACACACACACACACACACACACACACACACACACACACACACACACACACACACACACACACACACACACACACACACACACACACACACACACACACACACACACACACACACACACACACACACACACACACACACACACACACACACACACACACACACACACACACACACACACACACACACACACACACACACACACACACACACACACACACACACACACACACACACACACACACACACACACACACACACACACACACACACACACACACACACACACACACACACACACACACACACACACACACACACACACACACACACACACACACACACACACACACACACACACACACACACACACACACACACACACACACACACACACACACACACACACACACACACACACACACACACACACACACACACACACACACACACACACACACACACACACACACACACACACACACACACACACACACACACACACACACACACACACACACACACACACACACACACACACACACACACACACACACACACACACACACACACACACACACACACACACACACACACACACACACACACACACACACACACACACACACACACACACACACACACACACACACACACACACACACACACACACACACACACACACACACACACACACACACACACACACACACACACACACACACACACACACACACACACACACACACACACACACACACACACACACACACACACACACACACACACACACACACACACACACACACACACACACACACACACACACACACACACACACACACACACACACACACACACACACACACACACACACACACACACACACACACACACACACACACACACACACACACACACACACACACACACACACACACACACACACACACACACACACACACACACACACACACACACACACACACACACACACACACACACACACACACACACACACACACACACACACACACACACACACACACACACACACACACACACACACACACACACACACACACACACACACACACACACACACACACACACACACACACACACACACACACACACACACACACACACACACACACACACACACACACACACACACACACACACACACACACACACACACACACACACACACACACACACACACACACACACACACACACACACACACACACACACACACACACACACACACACACACACACACACACACACACACACACACACACACACACACACACACACACACACACACACACACACACACACACACACACACACACACACACACACACACACACACACACACACACACACACACACACACACACACACACACACACACACACACACACACACACACACACACACACACACACACACACACACACACACACACACACACACACACACACACACACACACACACACACACACACACACACACACACACACACACACACACACACACACACACACACACACACACACACACACACACACACACACACACACACACACACACACACACACACACACACACACACACACACACACACACACACACACACACACACACACACACACACACACACACACACACACACACACACACACACACACACACACACACACACACACACACACACACACACACACACACACACACACACACACACACACACACACACACACACACACACACACACACACACACACACACACACACACACACACACACACACACATGTATACACAAATATTATAATTACAGAAAACAACATTCATGACCAGTGTTCACAATAGGATATGAAATCACACAACTGTTATGAAGAATAGCCAGCACCTCCTTGCGAAATAACTAGTTAGAAAAAGCAATATGTATATATTTGTTTGCAGAAATAAAAGTTACAGTAATCATTGCAACACTTATGGAGTATTTGACGTTTGAATAAGAGAAGGACAGAAAATGTTACTACGCGTGAGACTCATTTTGCGCCTCTAAGGAAATATTTTTTAAGGCTATGTTTGAAAGTGGTGAGAGTGAGAGATTTTCGAATACCAACCGGTATGTGGTTCCATATTTCCATACCAGAGTAATTAAACGACTTTTTTAAAGGTTTGAGTGAGGTGTTTTATGCGTCAAATCATTGTTTGATATCGATCTTAAATTGTAAATATTGTTTTTGAACAGTTTTATTAGGTCGTCATTTGTCTAAAATGTTTTGCTCCTTTCTCATTTGCCAATTTTGTCGTAATGACAAACTACGATGTCCTTACACTAAAAAGGTTTCTGAGAGTTTCAGCAAAATTGTTTCAACATTTGCTAACTCGCACAGGAACTGATATGTCATTAAGCCGAATCGGTTGGCTACCAATCATTACTAAAATCGACTTAAGAAAACTGATGATCTTTCAAAAACTCTGCTGTTTTAACACTAAATATCTCACAAAACAAGTACTTGAGTACCTACAAGCGCTATTTAATGTCTGAGTATCACCTTTTGAAACATTAAACAGTTTATTGTGATTCCAGTTTTATCCCTCGTTAACGTGGAAACGTATTGCAAACAATGCGATCGCCAATATCACTCGGAGCAGAAGACAGTTCGCGTGACAGGGGATCCAGAATTTGCGCTATTTGTTTCACCCTTACATCAGAGCTGCTCGCATCTGGACTGCGGCGAGAACACCTCGCGAAACAACGGAAGCCTCGGCTAGTGAACACAACGGAACAAACTCCCGGACATCATTGCGGACACCGTGGTCTCATAATCCTAAACAGAGACATTTATGTTGTCGCCTCTTGTCAAAGACTGAAAGAATATAGACTTACCATCTTACGAGCGCTTGCCATTCTCCCCAATACAAATCCATATGATATGGTGACATTATTGCTATCAGCGGCAAACACACTCGATGACGAGACAACCGGGAGTATAGGTAACTTCATTCCTATTTGTATTACGTAAAAGTAATTGTAATGTGTTTTAAAACAAACAGACGTTTTATTGATCTCTTTATACATAATATTCGTATGTAAATTATGGTTTATGCACCAAGTACTTAACTCTATGCTTATATATGTGTATGCATATTTGCTTTATACTGTATGTATCTTAAATCACTGAAAAGTAGAAATAAAGAGTATATTTAAGTCATTTATAATCTAAACAAATTACCATTGAACGTTTTTTCACGAAATTAGTCACTCTTCCCCTATTCAAGCCACCTTATTTAGGCTCAATGGGTCATTGTCGACCTGAAATGACCCACATGCCACCCGGGGGTGACTAGAAGCCGATTCTTGTCACTCTAGGGTGACTTTAAGCCGACGCTAGTCACCCCCGGGTGACATGAAGCCGATTGTAGTCACCCGTGGTGACATGAAGCCGATTCTTGTCGCCCGGGGTTGACTTCAAGCCGATTCTCGTCACCCTCGAAATCAGCATAAAGTCACCCTCGGCAACAATTTTACTTTTTCAACAAAAATACATGATTTGGTCGTTCATATGCGAGGGAATTTGTTTAAAATACTACAAACACGAAAGTAGAGCTATGGTAAATGTATAAACAAAAATAATTAATTGCGGGAGTCAGATGTCGTAAACCGACAAAACCGTAAAAAATACACCGGTGACTAGGAGCCGATTCATGTCACCCGGGGTGACTAGAAGCCGATTCATGTCACCCGGGGTGACTAGAAGCCGATTCATGTCACCCTAGGGTGACATGAAGCCGATTCTTGTCCCCCGGGGGTGACTAGCGTCTGCCTGAAGTCACCCCAGGGTGACATGAATCGGCTTCTAGTCACCCCCGGGTGACTTGTGGGCCGTTTCAGGTCGACAATGACCCAATGGGCCTTATTAAGTCCATTTTTCGTCTGGCTTAATCCCTACGGACATGATTTCAAACTGGACGCGATCGCAAACTTGAAGAAAATGTGATGAATACGTCGTAGGTGTTTTAAAGATACTATCTCAATTACATGTAATACACTTGTGAAAAATTATACTATATATGATTATATATTATTAAATATGTCGAATTCGTCGACGTTGTCTCTGATACATTTTTCTGAAGCATTTGAAAACTGAAAATTAGGTTGCTAATTTAGAAGTTTAGAGTCAGTGACTTTGCGAACATTTTATGAAGATTGAAACCTTTGTTGACGATAATTTGAAAATAAATGATGTTAAAATGTCTTAAAACGTTTGATCGATGATATTTTTTTGTTTCAATTTTAATCGTATTGTCTGAAAATAATGGATATGGATTAGCTTAATGTGTAAGGTAATAATCCGTTAAACGTTTTAATTTGTAGCGAATGATGGTATAATTGTTTGTTTCCACATATTAACACACATGCTTCAAGTGTTATTTCGTTTAGATTCATCTTTATTCAATTATTAAATACAATTTATGTAAACTTTCATTTACACAACTCTGCGTTTTACAATCGCCTGATACAAATTACAAACTGCAAGTTAAGTAAGTAAATACTATTGATCTGAAATACAAGACATGAGTAAACGTTCACTTCCATCAATGAAATTACACAATCTTCATTTTATAAGCATATAATAACACACTAAAGATCCCAATGCATGATTTAATATTCACACACGGACATAAAATAATTGGGTGTGGAAACTAAACTAACTTTAAATTTTAATTTTGATTGATATCCGTTATTATGATAGAAAACACATTTTTTTTTTTATCATGGGCGTTTCGTCTCATTTTCTCAAACTTAGACGTTTTCCATTTATTTCCAACGCATGATGTCAGATTCTTAAAATGAAACGTTAATAATTTAAAAGACGAATCCATTTAGTCTGAAATATGAAATGTTGCAGAAGAAACTGTTTAATGAAATTATTTATTTTTAAAAGCCTTCTGGCTTGCAGTAACAATACGCATTATAATGGCTCCAAATACATCGATTTAATGTACACTTAGCACCATTTTAGCATGGATTTGTATACGCTTTTTGTATGAATACATGAATAAATATTTTTTATAAGATTTCATGCATTATTAATTAATATATAATTTTAAGTATTTTGATGTTGAAATCATGTATATTTCTCATCATCTTATAATTTTAGATTATCGTCGATTAAAAAAATTAACATAAATTACATGTTTTATGTTAGACAGTTTAATCTGTACGATTTATTGATTTTTTTCCATGCGCACACAATGATCGATATCTGATCTGACGGTTGCGCACTCTTCTGATTCCATATTTACCGCAGTTCGGAGAACAATACACAAAATGTTTACCGATTGAGTGATTTATTGATAAGAGGAGAAGCTGTTGTGGAGTGAAAAATTCACTGAATCATTTTGAACAATGAGCATTAGACTCAAATGCCCTGTTTATACGCAATTATTAAAATACTAGCACTGATTGACCAGTAACATGTATCGCTTGCATCCGTAGGGCGAGGGTGTGAAATTTGGTTTAATTAAGCTCGTTTCCCACTTCAAAGTTCAAATGACGTGACCTATCGAGTGGCATGTACGTCAACGGCAGCTAGTGAGCGTAACGCAAGTCGCTTGACGCTCTCCGCTCCAGTAAGTACACTCGTCTTACGTATATAAAAACGCCACGTTCTTGACTCAGTTTCACACCAAGGCGGCACTTGATTATTATATTTATTGAAATACTTTCATCGCTTAAATAGATCACTATATCGTTAAAGAGGTTTTGCTCAAGCGGTTGTTTCTACTTCTTTTTTAACTGTGGACAGCTTTGTGGAATATCAATACATATAAACGCCCATAAGCAATTGGAAAAGTGACAATTTGAAACAATAACAACAGAATGATTTCTATTCTCTTCTGCGCTTGGCTGGTCTCGTGCGCCGGAGCGTTTTCTGTCGGCAAGCCGACGCCGGTGACGATCGACTGCATGTCGCAGGTGCATAGCCCGACTTTCCGAGATCGTCTGCGATTTCGGGCCAAAGCAGAGGACCAGACGACAATCTGGCTGTTCAGCGGCGAGGAGTTGAATATTCAGTTTGAGCTACCTAGTCCCGCCGTAGTGGACATCGTCGACATCCGGTACTCTAACGACGGCGATTATGATCTGATCTCCGTTGGTCTGGACGAGAAGGAGCTGAGCCAGTTCAAGACGAACACGCACTCCGCGTGGGGCAACCTCTGGAACGAATTCGAGTCTTCCGGTCCTGTGGGTGGCCCACAATATCTAGCCGCGGGGCAGCACAAGATTTCGCTCAAGGTGCTGGACTCGGACGAGTACGGCCTTGAGGTTGACTACATCCGGATCAGCGCACACGGTTCCCGCGTCGAAAATCTGAGGAACGAGCACTTCCTGTGTTCCCACACTCCGAGGAAGGAAGAGTCCAAGGCGCGGACAGACAACTGACTTTAAAGGGCTGAGTTGGTGTTGCTTGAAATAACTGTATTTTAAAGGGCTGAGTGGGTGTTGCTTTGTATAACATTACACCATTTTGAGTGCGTCTTTATTTATTCAGACATGTATGATCATTGAAATCCTAAAAAGCAGACTGACGAACGAGATAGTGACGTTATGAAAGTTTTATGGTAGTACATGTACGAGTATATCAGGAGGATTTCGAATTATCGTGTACATGTTGCATGACAACAAATATGTAACTTTTTTCCGAAAGCGTATCTAACTAAATTGCAAAAATCAAAACTCGTAAAAATTATATACCGTGTACATTCAACCTTTTTATTTACAAACCATTACATTTAAAGAATGTGAATATTTGTTAAGATGGTTTATTTCATTTTTATTTCATCAACGGATATTTTTATAAACGTATGAAGCATAACTCTCCAAAAAAAAAAACAACACAACAGCAACATGAAAGGTCATACAAATAATAAATGTATTTGCAACTGTTTGAAATTGTTATTTTGCATGTCACAAACTTGTTTGAGAATATTGTTGTTGTTTTGTATTTTTTTATTAAAAACTACTTTTTTGGTTGTCGAGTCACATTATATACGCACATGTGTTTTTGTATGAAATAAAATTGTTTGCTGTGCGTGTATTTTTTTCCATAATTTAAGTTCATAAAATGGAAAATGTCAGAAGTAACACGAATTAGAAACACGATTTGACAACTTAAAAGTGACAGTGAGATTCTTGTGATTTTTTTTTTCTAAACAATATATCTGTATCACGAAAGGTTTCATATATTTTCGTTCATTATTTCGAACAAAGTGACAAGAATAACAATTTTCATATACAGTTCTATTACCAATACAATATATGACGTGCTAATATGTAAATTACATTTATTTCGTAAAGTAGCATACTTCTAATGACGATGTGCCATAATTCAGCTTTATACAGAGGCCTATTGGTCTACGGTCGTCCATATTATATGTCTAGTAACTGCGCGGATGCAAACAAATACATTAAAACACTAGAAGAAAAAAAAAGCTCGCCGTAAATTGATTTGTGTACGATAAGTGTGCAAAGCACATCTATCGAAATGTTTTGCCAAACCTTTTTCTAGGGAAAACACAGAACAATAGAACAATAAAATAGTTCATTCAAATATTCAATTTATTTGAATATTGTCACTATATTAGAAAACGTATTTTTTAATATTGCAATTTAAATACACCTTTAAACTCATGCGAATAAGCGATTATGAATAAAGATGAACAGTAAAGAAGAGTAGAGCTCCATCGCTCTGATAAATAGGAAGCAAAATTATGCATACTTCCTCTTAACATATCGCAAACATACATTTAATAGTCAAACTTTAAACGCAAAAGACACACACACGTACAGAAACGTCTCTTTTAAATGCAAAAGCTCAACTGTTTTTCGCATTCTTCAAAAAGATGAATCATTCGTTGAATTTATATGTACATACAAATAAAGAGTTCTGTTAATTATAATATTTCGTTTGTCTAGGTATACTTGAGATAGCGCACATGCATGCAAAAACAACCTATGATTTATTCAGACAGTTAAAACGTATTGCATTCGAATGGAATTCAACCATCGTTCTATCTTCATTACGCACGCTTTCGCCGATTGAATCAGCTTCCATTACAAGACGCTTGCGAAATTTTCAAAGAAATTGATAAAAAAAAACAGAAGAATATTTGCCTTTGTATGCATGTGAAAGTAATGCAAGATTTATTTTTTTGAGCATTTGATTTTATTGAGTTCATTTTGATTAAACGGCGTTTGAAAGTTTTACAACACACGTCAACCGCTTGTGTACCTTGCTTGTACCGACGTAACCTCTTATTACAATTGACAACCTTAGTCTCACTTTCCGTCACAACATGTATTACGAGGTAAAGCGCTGTATATTTATTACATGCACATTCCAATTTTCTAACAGACATGACCGGAACAGTATTATCACGTTTCTTCAATATACAGTTGTTAACATATACACGTGTAAATAAATATCCATGACCAGATTACACATTTTCCACAATAGTTCAATGTATTTTTTTTAATCAATATATCTGCGTTGCGAAAATGTTTCATATTTGTGCGTTCATGATTTCGAACACAATGACACAAAATAACATTCAGTTATATTCCTTACTCACTGCTGATGTGCTTTTGCGACATTTTTGGATGTAACACGTCTGCATTTTGTATGTAAGCATATCTGACATTGTAAGTTATTATTTTTTTTAATTATTATTCAATTCAAAATTTTCTGTAAGAAAGCGTAACAAACTACGATGGTTAGATGCCATAAAATGAACAGCGTATGTTTCAGTTTCATTTACTGTGTACTGTATTATTGCACACATATAATTTTTGTGTAAAACGATAGAGTCGATACAAAAAATGGCCATGGATAAAAGGATCGAGTGTCGCTCTGGGTGCGTTCTTAAAGGCTTGGTTCCCTACCTAGCAGCGGGCATACCCAGTGTATCGAGGGGACAAAACTGCCCGGCCATTTGTGGCGTGTTCTGAGAAAACTGGGCAAAATGCTTGTTCGTAAAGTGTCATCCAGATTAGCCTGTGCCGTCCGCACAGGCTTCTCCGGGACGACACTTTACGCCTTAACTGGATTTTTGCCAAGAAGAGACATCATTTAAACGAAAAAATCCATAAAAGCGGAAATTGTCGTCCCTGATTAGCTTGTGCGGCCTGCACAGGCTAATATGGGATGACAATTTACGCACAAGCATTTTTCCCAGTTTTCTCAGAACACGACACATTTATCGAAAGGGCGAACATAATAATAAACAGACAATGTATTTCTACTTTAGTCAAACATGAAATTTTGAAACATCGTCTCTTCTTTACAATTCACGAAAACATTTTATGCAACATAGCGCCATCATTAATTGTTGCAATGCAAATTCTAAGATTGATTGTAACAAATCTCGTTTTAATGTTGGTTACGTATGAAACATCTAGTTGAAATAAGGAGTATGGTAAAAAAACGTGCATGTGATGGCCAGTCTTCTGTCTCCTGTGCACCGATGATAGGGAAGAGAATTTTGCAATTGGTTCAAGGCGGGTNGGGGGGGGGGGGGGGGGGAGGCTGTGCATAGAATACAAGGGAGAAAATGCTGACCTGTGGTTGCGACCACTGAATGTGTAATCATATACTAGTAACTAAATTGATGTGATGATCTTAACATACATACTCATTGACGCTTGTATGGGATTCATTCACAAAGTGTTTTAAAGAGAAATTATATCAAGTTCAAGTTCACTTTTTTTTATTTGAATATCAGCAAAACGCGTTTGACCATTTACATACAAGTAAACAAAGTATAGTCAATATGCATCAATACAATACAAATACAATCATGCAAATAAACACAAAAACTCCAATAAAAGTGTTCAAACAGTATGTTCAAACGTGTACGTATTAACAACAAAAAAGAACAGAGCACACAGGTGATATAGGCAATATATTAAGGGTTACATACAATATTTATTTAAGAAGCAGCAAAAGCTTGTAATTTTTCCTCACGGAGTTTCATGGCATCACTTATGAATCTGGCAGCATTGTTAATGACTTTATTATTTTGACAAGAGAGTATGTTTTTAAATTTCATTAAATTATGCCATTTTGATCAAATACAATATTTTGTTCGTAGATCTTTATAGTTAAGTTAGATAGGTCTAAGTGATATTCGGATTCAATAGCGTTTAGGTTACATAGTCTACAAGCGCTTTTGTCTCTTGGTATGTTATCATATTTACCAGTCTATATTTTCAATTTAAGTCTAAACCTTCAATGTTGTGTGTGATTTTTAGTATTGATGCAATCTTAATATTTTTCATACGCGAATTCAGTCTAATGTATTCTTGTTTCGGTTGGTTATAAATTGTATCGTGCCAATTTTTGGATAAATTGGTCTTTAAATCTCTGGTTAATTTCATTGGAATAATTAAAATTGTTTATTAAAATATTGAAAAAATAGTAATTGTCCTAGTTGTTCTAATTGTTGTGTAACAAATCCACACTGTTTTCATTATTTATTTTGTTCAAACTCAAACCTAGCCTTTTCACGTTTATTGCAATAAAGCCATGTTACGATATTAGAAAATTGATATGACATATGATGAACAATGTTTCCTGCTATCAGTCTGACCGCAAATTGCGCAATAGCTCATTTAATTTCTCGTTTTGATAAATGTACTGTTTTTTTTTATATAATGTTTATTATTGAGATATGGTTGTTGTTTTTTAATCGGTTGTTGTTTTTTAATCATACACAAAATTGCATGTAGTCGAATTATGCATGTTTCATTAAATCTATTAAATCAGTTGACAAAATCTCATGTACAAGTTAAATTAGCATGATGCAGAAAATTGTTTTGTTTTATTGACCGAAATGTGATATTGTTTAATGAGTTGTTCAAATCTTTAAAAACATTAACTTCATTAAAATAATTGCTTAACGCTTAATTTATATCTGGTAGTTTATTGGCCACATGTTTTGTTTAGAAATGACCACACATCTTCGTGCAATTTTTGCGAAACATGTCAAGAAAAAAATATCTCAATTAATGTTTACAGAACATCTTCTAATTTTAATTTCTTTGTGATAATCGTTCTCCATGAGGTTTGCGGAAATGCATTTTTATGTCGCACCGATTTAGTTCCTCTGCACGTTTATAAATTAAATTGTATTGCAACATGGTGTCATTTATAATATACTTGACGAAAACATGTTACTAATTATTTGAACAAACTATAGGAAACAAGCAAAAGATGTTATGATTATGTATTATGATTATGCCGCGGGGCAGCACGAGATTTCGCTCAAGTGCTGGACTCGGACGAGTACGGCAGTGTGTGTATTCTTTGTCATACGTTCAATTCATAAAATGGAAAATGTCAGAAGTAACACGAATAATAAACACGATTTGACCACTTAAAAGTGACATTGAGATTTATGTGATTTTTTTTTTTTTTTTTAACANCCTGTGCAGTCCGCACAGGCTAATCAGGGACGACAATTTCCGCTTTTATGGAATTTTTCGTTTAAATGATGTCTCTTCTAAGGGAAAATCCAGTTTAGGCGGAAAGTGTCGTCCCGGATTAGCCTGTGCGGACTGCACAGGCTAATCTGGGATGACACTTTACGCACAAGCATTTTGCCCAGTTTTCTCAGAACACGACACATCTATCGAAATGTTTTGCCAAACCTTTAATGGGGAAAGACACAGAACAATAGAATAGTTCATTCAAATATTCAATTTATTGCGTGTTTGTCACTATATTATCATACGTAATTTTTAATATTGCAACTTCAATTGAACTTTAAACTGATTACGCGAATAAGCGATTATGAATAAAGATGAGCAATATAGAAGAGTAGAGCTCCATCGCTCTGATAAATAAGAAGCAAAATAATTCGTACTTCCTCTTAACATATCGTAAAAATACATTTAACAGTCAAACTTTAAACGCAAAAGACACATACAAATACAGAAACGTCTCTTTAAATGCAAAAGCTCAACTGTTTGTCGCATTTTTAAAAAATATGAACATTCGTTGAATTTATATGTACATGTACATACAAAAAAGATTCCTGTTTATTATAATATTTCGTTTGCCTAGGAATACTTGAGATAGCGCACGAGCATAAACAAACAACCTATGAGTTATTCAGACAATTTAAACTTATTGCACCTGCGTGGAATCCAACATTCGTTTAATTTTCATTACGTACGTCGAATGCATTAGCTTTCATTACCAGACGCCAACACAATTTCAAAAGAAATTGATAACAAAAAAGTATTTGCATTTGTATTTATGTGCAAGTCGTGCATAATTAGATTTTTTAGTTCATTTCGATTAAACGGTGCGTGAGCGTTTTACAAAACACGTCAACCGCTTGTGTCTGTTGTAATGACGTTACCTGGAATTAAAATTGACAAATTAGTCTCCCTTTCCGTCATAACATTACGAGGTGAAGCGATATATTATTTTATGTTATTACCGATTTTCAAACAGACACGAACGAAACATATTTATCACGTTTATTCAATATACATGTGTTAGTATATACGTACCAGATTTGACGTTTTTCCACAATAGTTTTAGTATTTTTTTTTAATCAATATAGATCTGTGTTGCGAGAAGATTGTTAGACTTATTTGTCCGTTTATTATTTCGAACACAATGACAAAAATACCATTCAGTTATAATCCTTTAATACTGCTGACGTACTTTTGCGACATTTTAGGATGAAGAATGTGCACTTTTTGTTTGTAAGAATATCTGAAATTTAAAGTTAAATACTACATATTTTAATTTATTTACTTCAATGTTTTCTGTAAGAAGGCGTTAGGCATGGAGGCAAGGAAACGCACTTCCATAGAAGGATGCCAAAAATCAAATTTTAAGTTTTAGTTTCGTTTACTGTGTACTGTATTATTACAAGTGAAAACATATCAGTTTTCGTGTACCTCGATAGATTCGAGTAAAAATGTCCGGGATTAAAGGCTCGAGTGTCGATTTGGGTGCGTTCTTATAGGAGTGATTGCCTACCCAACAGCTGGTTACATCGAGGGGACACTGCATGATTTCCCGCATAAACTGCCCGGCCCTTTATCGCAAGGGCGGCTAAAAATAATAAACACACAGCGTATTTCTACTTAAGTTAAACATAAACGACCCCTTTTGAAATTTTTAAACATCGTTTCTTTTCTTAACAATTCACCAGACATTTTTTAAGGAAAAATAGCGCCATAGTTAATTGTCACAACACAAATCCAAAGATTGATTGTAGCAAACCTCATTTTCATGTAGATTAGCGCATGCAACATCAAGCGGAAATAAAGAATATGGCAAAAATAAATGAAAACAAAAACAATATAAATGTGGTCGCACGTCTTTCTTCAAACGCCTGTCTCCTGTGTACCGATGGTAGGGGAGATAATTTCTGTGTATAAGAGGTATAACTGTGCATGGAATACAAGGGAGATAATGCTGACCTGTGATTGCGACCATTGAATGTTAAGTTATATAAGTGGATGGATTTGAAGATATTTACATACATACTCATTGACACGTGTCTGTTATTCATGCACAAACTGCAGTACAGAGAAATGATATCAACATGTATGATTGGTCTTAAAAGATGAATACATGTCTATTGCAGTCTGAAATCCTATTATATTTATTTACCCTTATTGTTTTATTAATTTAATCCAACATCATAATTAATTTCTGTTTCTCTATTGTATTTTTCTATCTTAACAATTCATTTCAGCATCTACTGCCAAATATTTAAGAATATATTCTGTATGATTTTTCTCATAATTAAACACAGTAAAACGTTGATGCCACTTTTGTTCATTATTGATTTTGTTTTAACTAAAACATAGCTTTTTTCCATGTTAAGGGCAGCAAAGCTATGTAACGGTATTAGAAAATTGATATGACATATGCTGAACACTGTTTTTGTCTATCAGTCTGACCGTAATTACGCAATAGCTCATTTGATTTATATTTCTGGTAAATGTTATACAATTTGTGATGTTTTTTGTTGTTTTTAAGTGTACACAACATTTCATGAAGTCGACTTATGCATGTTTCATTAAAGGGACTGTAAACCAAGAATGACGAAAAAGAAAAGTTTTAAAATACCGTATTTTTACAATTATTAGTTTATATTGATTAAAATATCACGACTGCATATAACATTACTTGAAAAATTTTTTTTTTTTTTTAGTTTTACTTTATTTTTTTATTTATTTATTTTTACTGGGTATGTCTACAAGGTAACTACCAGTTAACTATAAATAACGCAAGTAGATTGATCATCATCGTCACGTGGTNTAATGCTATATTTATGTCTGGAAGTTGATTAATTGGCCACATTTAATGTTTTGTTTATGAATGTCAACCACACGTTTGTATCTTCGGGCAATTTTTGCAAAGCATTTTAGGAAAATATTATCTCAATTAGTATTTAAAAAACATCTTCTAATTTTTATTTCCTTGTGAAAATTATTATTACATGTAAATAATTCAAATACAACGCTATAATCATACATGTTCACATGATTCATTACATGTGTTTATGATTCAAACAAGCAAAACACACTATAAATGAACAATGATAGTTTTAAGAAATGTTATGGTGTTCTCCATGAGGTTTGCGGAATTGCGCACCGACCAAGCATTATTTCTATGTCGCAAAGATTGCAATTTCTCTGCATGTTTATTGTATTGCAACTTGATGTCATTTCTAATATTCTTGGCAGATTAAATGTTAATAATTCTTTATTTTTTAAAGAAACAAGCAAAAGATAGTATGAATATTTACGGTAATTTTATTTTGTACTTTTGTACAATGGCATCGATGCAATTGTCTGACACTTCACGGCCATTCAAGCCTTGTTTTGCACTGCCATTATACCATATGGAGTGTTCTTATCTTTAATTTTGCGACACATGTCTTAAATAAGTGTCTGCTGTTCCTGTAAGTATTAATTAGCATTGTAGTCATTTAAGTCTTTCATCTGAAGTGTTTTTTTAATGAAGAAATTGTATATGTGCTTTTTGTTCCATATCTATCATGTTTCATTTAAGTGTAAAATTATTTTAAACCTCTTTACGTCAGACCACTATTAAGGACCACAATGGAAATAAGGGGTGTATTCCCCTGTCTTGTGTTATCATTGATATTGATGTGACTAATATGGTACATTATTAAACATTTATTTATTAATTACTTATTTTTATAAATCTTTACATGTATTCATTCTTTTTTTATATATATAAATCTATGTGTTATATTTTAATTGTATTGTTGTAACCATTATTGTTACCATGTTACTTGCACACTATTGAAATAAATCGCTCTATCTCTCTAAGTAAACTCCATTTTCAACATAATCACTCAGAAAGCTTTACCATTGCATCTGTATCTAAATCTATATTTATTTCCCCATTAAAAATAATCAATTTACTTATAAAATATTCAGACCTAAGTTTTGTTTCAAATTAAAACTCCAGAATATTCAAAATATGTTGATGTATCGACAACATGTGAAGCATTCATTGTATAATAACAGTACGCATGGTAAATTCATTTGAACACGTGATTGATTAAAAAAATCCATATTTTTTTCTTTTCTAATCAATTGTACTTAAGACCATAACAATTAATCATTCTGGACCTTAATATGCAGATTTGTGACATTAGCGCTTGGGAACGTTTAAACATTTTTGCTATTAATAATGACTACAATTGGATGTTAAAAGACTGTTTATGTCCTTTTTGGCGAGGAAACATGCGACAAAATATCATACACTTTGCTCCTCGTCTTTTTTTTTATCAGAGAGGACTGGTGAAAGGTTTGTATAAGATTTTGTAAGTGCTTTGCTACGAAAAATGTGCATTACTGTACACGTTGTGTGTTTCAGATGTGTCATAAGGTAGTGTTTTTTTCGTGACTGATGTCACATTTTATAATATAATAAATAAACATTAAGTAACATTAGTAGTTGATGATTAAAAAACAATTAAGTCTTTAATTTCAATCCATTAAGGTTGCCCTTTAGAGTGTGAACAGATTAAAAAGAATAATGTGAACATATATTTGGGTGATGCATTCATAAAAATAACACATAGGCCTACTATACATCACCATGCGTTTTTATCAATTCGAAATGTATTTGCAGTCAATCGTTCGTGAAAATAAAACTCACAATATTTACAACGTTGCACATATGTCAATCACGTGCAAATTAATCGTGTGTTTCATTTAATAATTGCAATCAGAACTCAAGTGAAAGCTGTTAACACGCTTAAAAAACGATTTAGGAAAAAATCGAATCTCTATAATCGTACATAAAAAAGGCCGAATGCTATTTATGGAGCCTGCACACTTGTGTATTTTATGTTTATGAGGTCGTTCCGGGCATGAGACGTAATAATGTGTGCACCCGGAGTGTGACCCAGCACTCATACATTATTAAAGTAATACACCTTGCTAAAAGGTCAAAGGTGACACTAATTTTAAATAACAATTGAAAGCGGAGTCGATATGTTACCGACCGGCATTTAGTTTTTTCTTGTAGAGAATTTTTGTATTTTTTAATATCACATCTTTTTATTCCGCTTTATAGTTTTTTTTTGTTTTTGTTTTTTTAAAACTTCGAACTGATGTATTTATGCATAAAAAGTGTTATTAAATAAGGGGTTTAATGCAGTTTAAGTATAAAGTGTCGCCCCAGATAAGCTTGTGCATTTCGCACAGGGTTATGAGGGAAGACACTTTCCGCTTTTATTATATTTTCCGTTGAAAGGAAGACTCTTCTTGACGAAAATCCAGTTTAGGCAGAAAGTGTCGTCACTGATTGGCCCCTGCACACTGCATAGTCTAATCTGGGACGACATTTGACGCACATGCATTACAGCCCCTTTTCACAGAGCGAGGCTCATATACTCTTTGTTTAGAATGAAAAGCCTGCATATTTTCTTTTTGAGTTCTCCAGCGATCCGATCCAGCATCGTTGGGAAAAACTTTGTTCCGGTACTTATGGGCTCCCGATTAAGAATCTGATTCGAGGGTCAAAAACAATCCGGTGTTATTTCATTAAAGGGGAGTTTGAGGGTTCATTTGCAGATTTAATAAATGCAATTAAATTGTTTTATGAATTGTCCGCACATGCTAATAAGGGACAACACTTTCCGCTTTTATGATATTTTCGTTTAAAAAAGTATTTTCTTAACAAAACTCCAGTTTAGGCGAAAATTGTCGTCTCTGATACGCCTGTGCGGACTGCACAGGCTTATCTGCGACGACACTTTTCGCGCATGCATTAAACTCCCCTTTTTACAGAGCGAGGCTCAACAACATTATTTTCGACAATAGGTTAACATCAACGCAATCGAGTGATTCTTTTCTATCTTTTCAATGGCTCGAACACAAATGTAGTTTTTGGGTCATTATTATTAAGGATTTTTTGGAGGGGGATACATTTGTAATATCTGCATGTGGAAATGGTGTTATTGTGCTTTATCCAATATGTTAATATTGATAACTGTACTTAGACCTTTCATTTCAAGAAAAGGTTTTTATAACCTGGTCGTTTTTTATAATTGGAAAAACGCATTATCGGGAAATAACATCCGTTTCACTTATATATCCTTGTTTATTTTGTATGACGCAGGAATGCATATGATAGGATATAAATATGTTTATGTTGTTCAAACACATTAGATGAACAAAACACTTTTTTCATGAAAAAATGTCTTTCATGTTTTTTCCCCATCGTACTACGTACGTTCACAGGTGTTTTTGATGGAAGATATATCTTAATAACATGTCTTTTTTGTTGATTACGTAAAGCATTTTACATTTAACTGATTAATGATGTTGTTTGTTATATATTTAAAGATTAATATTTTTCGCTCAATTTGTCATATTATTGTTATATTGGACATTTTAAAAAGATTTTTATGTTTACAATCGCAAGCAGTAAACACAATTTCCAACTCCCCGATTAATATTATTAATGTCAATAAATAAATAAATAAATAAACGGGTATCAACTAAAATTATGCACGTTATTAGTATGGTTGTGCTTATAAATTGTGGCGTGTTCTGATAAACTGGGCAAAATGCTTGTGCGTAAATTGTCATCCCATATTAGCCTGTGCAGTCCGCACAGGCTAATCAGCGACGACAATTTCCGCTTTATGGAATTTACGTTTAAATGATGTTTCTTCTTAGCGAAAATCCAGTTTAGGCGGAAAGCGTCATCCCGGATTAGCCTGTGCGGACTGCACAGGCTTATCTGGGATGACACTTTACGCACATGCATTTTGCCCAGTTTTCGTAGAACACGCCACAATTTATTACAAATCCGGCTTAATGTTACAGAATCGCATTCCATTGGACTGTGTGCGTTGTATAAATTGAAAAAACTACTTTCTTGACGTTTTAACTGTTCTTTGAAAACCGCGTTAGTCATTTTTTGTCATTTTTTAGCAGACGAAAATACTTGTTTTCCAGGAAAATTGAAGTGGACTTTTTCCAGATGTTATTATGTTGATCATTGAATACTCGGTTTTGAAACTGCTAATAAATGCGTGTGTCAGAGAATACTTGCCAAATTGCATTTTACAAATGAGCAGTGCTATGGGAAATGGGGCTTTATGCACGTGCTTAAAGTGTCGTCCCAGATAAGCCTGTGCAGTCCGCACAGACTAATAACGGACTGCACTTTCCGCTTTTTTGAAATGTTTTGTTCAAAGGAAGTTTCTTCTAAACGAAAATCCAGTCCAGGCGGAAAGTGTTGTCCCTTAATAGCCTGTGCGGACTGCACGACAATTTGCACACATGCATTAAACCCCGTTTTACCAGAGCGCGGCTGAAATATTGTTGTAATCTGTTCAGTGTAAAAAATGTTTCACGAGGTTCCAGCCTCAAACACAAGAAACGCGGTTTTCGCATTTTCAGCATTGGTTTTCCAGGATCTTCTTCAAAAACTGTCACTTATGAATTGATATCATATTCAGTCTGTTCGCAGAAATTGTGTTTTGAATCCGTTCCAATAAAATATAAAAACAAAATACATTTGCGTCAAATTTGACTGAGGCGGTTTTCGAAAAACAGTGACGAAATACGGATTATTTAAGAATTCCTAATTTTCGGCTTAGATTATTTTATATGTTCAAATACTATGCCTTCGCATCATATTTAATGGTGACAAATAGATTTACTGACTTTAACTTCAAAAACAAATTTCATCATTATTTGTCAACCCTTGGAATGATATATGATGTTACATTTAAATGATTGAAGTCAGTCTCTGCTCCAGCGACTTCAATATCTATTATGAGCAATATATACCATATGCGACCTTAATAATTCTTCAGTCGTTTGCAAAAGGGAACATATATAACAACAAAAACAACAATAACAAAACGTGTTACATACATTCCGAGATGGCATGGATGTTGATGCTTGGTATAACGGCGGTGGTTGCCATGGCGTTCTCGGGAGCCGTTCACCTCGGGAAGCCGAAAGCCGTGATGATCAGCTGCATGTCGCAGGTGCACAGCCCAACGTTCAAGGAGCGGCTGCAGTACCGGTCACGTGCCGAGGACCAGACGACAATCTGGCTGTTCGGCGGCGAGGAGCTTATGATCCAGTTTGATCTGCCCGGTCCGGCGGAGGTCGATATCATCGACGTGAGATACGCCAATGACGGCGACTACGACGTGATTTCCGTCGGCATGGACGGAAAGGAGTTGGGTCAATTCAAGACGAAGACGCACTACGCGTGGGGCCATCTCTGGAACGAGTTCGATTCTTCCGGTCCGTTGGGCGGACCCCAAGTCCTCGGGGCGGGCCATCACAACATTTCCCTGACGGTCGTGCACTCGGACGAGTACGGGATGGAAGTGGACTACATCCGGGTCAGTGTGCACGGGTCACACATGGAAAACATGGAGAACGAGCATTTCATGTGCCTACATAATCCCGGAAAAGGGAATGGGCATGATCCGCGAAAAGTTAATTTGAACGTGCACATGCAGCATTGACTGAATAACTGAAATCGATGTACACGGTGACTCTTAATACTTTGAAATCCGTTAATGTATTGTGTGTGTTGTGTCGGAAATTTAATGTGCTGTGAACATAACATATTGTGACTGATAATTTGTATTTGCTATGTACCACGAACTAATGCATTTGTTGCTGCAAAATATTTATGGCTGAAAATATGTGCGTTGCTGTTGTGATTCAGTTATACGACTCGTGCGTAAAGTGTCGTTACAGATTAGCCTGTGAAGTAAGTCCGCACAGGCTCATTAATCAGGGACGACACTTACCGCTTTTATGACATTTTTCGTTTAAATGAAGTCTCTTCTTAGCAAAAATCCAATTTAGGCGGAAAGTGTCGTCCCTTATTAGCTTGTGCGGACTGCACAGGCTAACCTGGGACGACACTTTACGCACATGCATTTTGCCCAGTTTTCTCAGAACACGACTCATATTTCAAAACAGTTGGTACTTGTTTTTGGGTTACTCAATCCTTTTTTAATCGGTACGATGGCTTATACGATAATATATATAATGGTTTTTTTAATAAAATAAATGTTGATATTGAGGCAAATTTTAATATACTTTAACGATAGCATTGTCTTCACATTTTAAGGTCTAATGACACCGTCTTAAGGCAAACACTGTCGATATTTCATTAGACCAACTCCTGCCAGAACCTACTAACTCGTGTATATTGCATATAAACTAAGTTCAGTTATAATTCGTAATTGTGCCGTTGCTACTTAAATAATGTGTGGTTTGGATTGGAATAACTGTTCTACTTAATTGAGTATAACGACTTTTATATACTTTAACGGTTCCATAATTAGCTAGATACACTGTTTACATGTGATATAAAACGATTTTTTTTCCTTCAAATATCTGTAAAGTTCATCCATTACTATTTTATAACATTCCTGCAAAATCCACCTACTATATTCATGTATGTTGTATTATTATTTCGTTTAGCACTAGAAACTCTAAAGTTTATGTGTTATAAAATTCTGTTCTCTTCTGTTCTGATCTATTCTTCCAGCAAGTTCACTTAACTAAGGTGTGCGAATAATTTTTCGGGTAATTGTGCTGAGGTATTTATTATAAACTTTCATTGGAAATATTGCTATGGATTAAAACTACGGTTAAATTCATTTTTTCTTAACAAAGACCATTAAAAAAAAGCAAACTAGTTAGTTAAACATTCATTACATCTCTTTATTCTTTCACAAAATACATGTATTCATCGTAAATCCATTTTAATTTACAACATAACACGATATTCGTAGTCAAATTTGAACGATTACATTTTTTGAAGAAATGATATTTTTTACAAATCATTCACATCGCTGTTAATGAAGGTGCGACACGAGCGGCTGACGGAGAGGTATGGTTTAATTGTTGTTTTTAAAGGGACTTGCGCTCAGATTGTCGTATTTAAAAAAAACAATCATTAAACATGTATACGAACATATTCCTAACGTTTTGAATAGTCTTAACTAGTTATAATTGCAAGAAAAAATTGAATACTAAATATCGTTTTTATCAGGATTCGAACTCTGGAAGCAAATGCGTATGTGGTACCACTTGTGGCTTTACGAAACATTCAAATCTTTGTTAGTACTCAACGTATTTTCCAAATTATCGAAGAATTATTTTTTACTGATTTCAAATGATGATCATCCATTAATGAACCAATATTTTTAACATTTTTCTTAGTCAGGGGTGTTATTTGGCTTGTTTAAACATATATTATTTATACATTTATTTTAATCGATGACAATAATTTTGTATTTGGCAATGGGGACACAGCAAGCCATTACTACCATCGAGACGGCATTCATCTCAATGCAAAAGGCACTAGTNATTACGCTACTCACAAGGTATCGGGTTTCCTGGGGTGGTGTCTAGTATGCGCAGATACGACGATTATCAAGTAAAAAACAATTCTTTGACGTATCAGTGTAATGTGAACGTTTCAAACATTTATTAAGAATGTCGACTTTAACCGTAGGGTTATTAACGTTGTGCTACTGTTTTACGTCACGAATTTTACGGAAAAATCAATTATTTAATGTAACTTTGCAATGTATCGTCGAAAAATCGGTGCATATTTGTCATATGTTTATAAAGGACCGAAATATATTAGATTAGGTTAGACTTCAATTTTTCGAATAGAGGGTTAAATGTTGTTTGTCTTAATATACATCACATCATGCCTGAATTAAATGAAATTAAATATGTACTTTCACATTCAAAAAACCATATTTTAGGACTGTGTGAAACATTTTTAAACAAGGAAATACAAGATTCGGATCTACAAATTCCAAATTTTAATTGTATTTGTCGTGACCGAGATAATCGTAAGGGTGGTGGCATAGTTGTTTATATTAAAGACAATATACCTTTCCAACATAAATTAGATTTAAATACGTGCTCATTAGAATCGGTCTGGATGGAAATTATGTTCCCAAACACTAAATCAGTACTAATTATCTTTATTTATAGGCCACCGGATCCTACAATTGACTGGGTATCAGCTCACGATATCAGCTTTAAAAACGCTATTAACTGTATTAGTAAAGAACTTTATATCTTAAAAGATTTAAATATGAACTTTCATTCTGGAAAAGATACATTCAAAAACTCTCGCTGGAATTCGTTCGTAATTTCAAATGGTCTTAAACAGTTAGTTATGGAACCAACAAGAATTACAAAGAAAACTTCTAAAATTATTGATCATTTGTATACAAGTAGACGAGTAGATTTTATAGACTAGAACATAATCGGACTCATACAGAAAAGATAAGGTTTATCCCACACCTATGTTTACCCCACACCTAGTCATGTGTGGAGGAAGGTCATATTACTCTACTATAAAGTATTCATGTTTAGTAAAATCGAATCAGATTCAACAAAACAAACAATTTGATACCAATATGTCATATATTATAAACACAAAATGCAACACAAACAGCCAAAAAACATTTTATACAATATTAAGCATTCTATACATAGATGGTGACGTCACGCGTTATTGTCAGTAAGACGGTGTGTACACAATGAACATGTACATATGGACTACTTTTTTGGCCTTTCACCTCTGGTTAAAGGTCAAATGCAGTAAAGACTTGTAGTCGATTTAACTCGTGAAAATGTATCATATTTAATGAGAATATATTGACCAAATAAAAAAATAAAAATGTAGATTTTGTTGTTATTTTATTACATTGTTATCAATGACAATAATCATAAGAATAAAATAAATAAATCAATAAATCACTATTACACACTGAAGTACTGTCGTCTGCTTCAAATAAATATTGAACAAGTGAATAAACAGAAGAACAAACATTTCAGATAATATTGATAATATAACATTTAACATTTTATGGGATGATATCATGCAAACGACATGGAAGATAACTCACTTAAAACTACAAACAATACAGCGAACGGGAAAAATGAAGAAAACGGAACGATAGAATCACAAAGTGCAGATGAAATTGTTCAAGGGCTATCATTTGAAGATTTTATTAAATTGTACGGATTCGATGCAAGGGTTCTGGACGATACATTTGAAAACGTATCTTCTAATGAAGTAGCAAGCATTCCTATTCCTGAACTTAATGAAGAATTTGAGGACATTGACATGTGCACAGTTAAAAAACGTATTTTAGAACAAGAAAACAAAGCAACAATGAAAAAAACAAAAAAATGATGTTGAAAAATTTAAACGATTCATGAAATTAAAAGGCGAGAGCAGAGAACTGCATGTACTTGATGTTGACAGTTAAGATGAATATGTGGCAAATTTTATTCTTTCATGCAAGACTAAGTCAGGAACTGATAACGAACCCTCTAGTATTAGAAACATCATGTCAAGCATAGATAGGGAACTAAAACACAACAAATATCCATATCTGATCATGTCGAACACTGGCCCTGAGTTCAGTCTCTCGAGGGATGCCTTCGCAGCAAGGTCCAAGAGTCTAAAGAGACAAGGCAAAGGTAACAAACCGAAAGCTGCTTCGCCATTGACTGACGACGAGATCGAGGCTTTATACCAGAAACAGATTCTTGGTTGTCAGACGCCATGTGCCCTCCTGAATACCATGTGGTATAATAACTGTGTCCACTTTGGCCTTCGGGGAACCACGGAGCAGTATAATCTCTGGTTTGAGTGATTTATAATCGTTTAGCCATTTCCTTTCAGTTTTCTATATTGCCTGAAAAAAAATAACATGGACTTGAGAGATTATTCTG